>PVKE010043228.1:0-13452 GCA_004027555.1 Craseonycteris thonglongyai | reverse complement strand
TTTTTTTTTTTTTTTGGTTCTGCAATTGAGTTTCTTTTTTTTTTATTGTTAAATTTATTGGGGTAACATTGATTGGTAACAATTAGATAGTTTCCAGATGTACAAGTCCACATCACATCACTTATGCTTCGCATTATGTGTTCACCACCCAGAATCAGCTGTCCTCCTTTTCATTGGAAAAAAGTTGGTCACCTTATATATACATGTTGAAGCATGTAGAAATTATCAGTTTCTGTGCCAATAAGATTCTGTGCCATAATGTCAATCTCTGTGCCGTAAGCATTTAATGACTCCCTTGGCTTATGATGCCAATGTACAAAGCAAAATTTAGAGAATGTTAGTACTCAGACAACGCTGTTCTTTCAACAATTACACAGGTTTCATATTTCTGTTACACCCCTCCTCCCCACACCCTCTGCAGTGGTAACTGTGCCGCTGCACCAGGAAAGGACCCAAAGAATTCATTGATTTTTTTCAACTGCTCACTCTTGCCTACAAAACTGTTCTTCAGAGATTTGACTCATTTAAATGCTTGATTTTTGTTACTTGGATAAACAGTAGACATACATATATCTGATTGCAACATTTCCTTTTATTAATAACTGTATTCATGCTCTAGGTTGCCTAGAAAATTCAACCCACAGAGTTCAACTTAAATTGACCCTCTTTCTCTCTGTTGCCCCGTCACTGGTGGAATTTCACACGGTCAAATTTAATTTTGTCTGACTGATAAAACATTAGAAATTTGGCCTCCTTAAGTAAAGGTCATATTATAGAGTTTTCTCATTTTGTTGCTTAAGAGTATGAATAAGGGGATAGAGGGGCATTGTATAATATAGGAAGTGAAGTTTAGGCCTTGCTCAAGGTGGTTATAACAAAATCTAAACATTGCTTAAAGACTAGAAAACCTTGAAACCAGTGAAATTGTGATCGTTTGAAGGTTTTTACCACTAAGAACGTCAAATATCTGGATATATATTTTATACAGAAGCAATAAAACTCATTTATTTAATGAAGATATAATGAGCATCTACTATGTGATATTTATAGCTCTCTTATAAACATAGAAGTGATCAAAACAGACCATGTCCCTGTTTATTATAAAGTAGGAGAATGAAGAGGAAAATTAACTAGTAAATAAGTAATTAATGAATGCACAAAGTAATGGTTATATTGGGACTCAAGATCTGGGATCTATCACCAGCTCCAACTTTCCTAAAGCAAGCACACGCTATGTCGCCCATCCCATCTATGGACCATATTTCCAAGAGCTGTGACACATCTCTAAGAACTCCACATTATAAAGGCCAGTGTGTTCCCCTTTTCTCCCAGGTGCATTTATTTTTAAGAAATGGCGTGACTTATTGAATGATACCAAGGATCCAAAGACTCAGTGGATGCTGGAGGAATAGGTTTGAAATAGCAACGTGGAGAGTCTGAGAGGCAGGATATCTAATTGTGTTTTCTTTGTAAACAGCTTTATTGAGATATAACAGATATACAATAAGCTGCATATATTTAAAGTATGTAATCTGACAAGTTTATTTTTAATTGTTAAATTTATTGGGGTGACATTGGTTGGTAGCAATTAGATAGTTTCCAGATGTACAAATCTACATTACATCACCTATGTATTGCATTATGTGCTCACCACCCAGCATCAGCTCTCCTTTCATCACCACATATCTGGTGCCCACTCCCAACACTCCACCTCCAATCTCCCTCCCCCCTCCTCCCCTTACCCTCAGGTAACCACCAAAATATTGTGTCCATAAATTTTTGTTTCTTTGTTACTTTCAGTTTCATATTCCACCTATAAGTGAGATAATATGTTTCCTGATTGTGAAAGAAAAAAAAGATAGATCCATATACACATCATTACATCAAGGCAAATAACCTATTTGTCACTTCTAAACATTTTCTTGTGTCCTTAGTTATCCCACACCTGCCCAATCCCCATCCCTAGGTAATCACTGGTCTGTTTTCTGCCACTAGATTATCTTATATTTTCTAGAATACTATATGAATTAAATCATATAGGTTATACTCTTTCTTTTTAGGGGATTGGGGGAGATCTGGCTTCTTTCACTCAGTATAGTTATTTTACATTTTATTCATCTTGTTGTATGTATCAAAAATAATTCATTACTTTTGTATTTACCCATTAAGATGTCAGTGTACATTTGAGTTGTTTCCACATTTGACATATTGTAAACAAAGTTTCTATAACACTCAGGTAAAATTCTTTGTATAAACATATATTTTGATCTCTTTTGGGAAAATCCCTGAGAGCAGATTGGCTGAGTCATATGCTAGATGAATGTTTACCTTTTTAAGACACCGTCAATTTTTTTTCCAAAGTGGCTGCACCATTTTTACTTTTTCATCAGCAATGTATGAGAATTCCAGTTGTTCCTTATCCTAGTTAACACTTGTTAGGCCAGTCTTCTTATTTTAGACATTCTAATAGGTGTGTAGTGTTATTTCATTGTAGTTTTTATTATTATTTCCCCTTATGATGTTGAATATCTCTTTGTGTACTTATTTGCCATTCGTATATCTTTGGTAACATGTCTTTTCAAATCTTTTGCCCATTTTCATTGCATTGTTTATCTTTATAATATTGAGTCTCTCTCTCTCTCTCTGTTTTTAAAGAATTAGTTTACTGTTTGAAAAAAGGTGGGGGAAAGAGGAAAAGAGAAAGAGGGAGGGCCCAGAGCAGATTCCATAGGTGTACATCATTAGTTGTAACATGATTTCATTCCACACAGGTGGATGTGGGACCTCACAGGGTGGGAACTGAACCGGGGGGCCTCTTGCATGGGAGGCAAGAACCTTTCCCACCAACCCATCACGGTGGTTACCAGTTGCGTATGGGCCAGAACCAGGAATTGCACCCTGGACCTCATGATTATGAGGCAAGTACTGAACCACTGAGTTTTCCCAGCATCTCCATAATCTTGAGTCTTGAGAGTTCTTTATATGCTCTAAATAAAAGTCCTATGTCACATGTGATTTACAAATCTTTTCTTCCAGTCTCTGTCATCGTCTTGTGTTCTTAACATTTTTTTTTCTAGAAGAAAAACAGTTTTTTGAAAAAGCAAAAGTTCTTAGTTTGATGAAGTCCAATTATTTTTATTTCTTATAATAAATCATGCCTTTGGTGTTATAACTAAGAAATCTTTGTTTAAACCAAGATCATAACAACTTTTTCTTTAGGTACTTTGAAAATCCTTTTTCACTGTATTAGATTAGATTGGTTCTGGTGAGATATCTGTTTTCAATTTAATCTTTTTATTTTGAATTCTTTTAAGATTTTCTCTTTATCTCTCGATTGAAGGATTTTGATAATGTTGTGCCTTGGCATAGCTTTTCTCATGTTTCCTTTGCTTGGAGTTCATTGACCTTATTTGATCTATGGATTTACAGTTTTCATCAACTTCAAAAATTCTTGTCCTTTATTTATTCAATTAGTTTTTCTGTCTGCTCTTCCCCTTGGGGATCCAATTATATATATATCAGGCCACTTGAAGTTTTTCGTTCTTTGTGCATTTTATTTAAATCAGACATGTCCAAAATGGATGGCTTTGGATGAGGTTCATCACAAATCTTAAAACGTTATGAGATTTTTTTGAAACTTTTTCTTTTTCAGCTTATCAGCTATCATTAGTGTTACTGTATCTTACATGTGGCCCAAGACAACTCTTCTTCCAGTGTGGCCCAGGGAATCCAAAAGGTTGGACACTGCTATTTTAGATGGTTTCCATTTCTGTGTCTTCCAGTTCACTGATCTTTTATTTTGTGCAATGTCTATATGTGATAAATCTTATTCAGTAATCATAGACTGGATTTTTCATTTTAGTCATTATAGTTTTCATCTCCAGAACTTTGATTTACATCTTATTACTTTCATGCCTCTATTTAAAATGCTCACTATGCACTCTAATTTCTTGAACATATGGGATATAGTATAATAACTATTTTAATGTTCCTTTTTAAAAGGATTTATTTTACTGTTTTTGAGAGAGACAGAGACATAGAGAAGGGGGAGGGCCCAAAGCAGTCTCCATAGTTGAACTTCATCAATTTTTGACATGTTTTTTGTGCCACACAGGTGGGTGAGGGCCATGCAGGGCAGTAACTGGGCTGGGGGCCTCCTGCATGGAAGGCATGCCCCCTGGAGCCAGGGGCCAAAACGGAGGGTGAGAACCAAATTGGGGGCTGCCTGCATGGGAAGCACACTGCAGCTCAGCATATGGGTCATCACAGACCGGGGCTGGGATTCGATCCTCGGTCCCCAGGGCTGCAAAGCAAGTGCTTAACCCGCTGAGCCATCCCGGCTTCCCCTATTTTAATGTTCTTATCTACTAATTATATCATCTGTATAATTTCTAGGTCAGTTTCAATTGATTGATTTTTTTCCTCTCATTGTGTGGGTTATTTTTCTGCTTATTTGTATGGCTAGCAATTTTTGACTAGATGTCAAACATTGTAAACTCTACCCTGTTATTGCTGGATATTTTTATATTTCTATAATTATGCTAAGTCTTTGTTCTTGGAACAAAGATAATTGGCCATAGTTTGATCCTTTCAGAACTTTCTTTTAAGCTTCTTTTTTTTTTTTTAGTCAGGACAAGAGCAGTATTTAGTTGAATGGAAATCTTTTCCTAGTACTGATATAAGACTCCTAAGTTTTCTTCCAAATGGCATGTAAATTATGAGGTCTTCCACACTGGCTATTGGGAACAGGCACTCTTGGCCCTGAGTACTTATTATTCCCTCTAATCCTTTTGATTATTTCTTACCCTAGCCTCAGATGGTTTCCTTATACATATAAGCTTATTGATACTCAATTGAATACTCTAGGCAAATACTTGATTCGGGGGGTTCTCTTTCTGTTCAGCTTTCTCCTCTCTGACACTCTGCCCTGTGAAGTCTAGAAGCCTCCATGAACTAGAGACTCTATCTCCATAACTCAGGAAAGCAGCTGAGCTCTGCCTGGTTTCTTATACCACAGCCTCAGAACTCTGTCTACCCAATCAGTAATCTAGGGCACTATCGACACCACTTCATTTATTTCCCAATATCTTGGACCATTGTCTTTCATGGACTGCTAGCTGATGTCTTGAAAATAGTTGTTTCATATACTTTGTCCATTTTTTAGTTGTTTCCAGAAGAAGTATAAATTAGGTCCCTACTATTATATTTTTACTGGTGGTGAAAGTGTTAACTTCAAATTTTATTTTAATGTTAAATCTTATTTCTTTAGTTTTGGTTTCTGATTTTTATTTTCTTTTTAGATGGTAGATTTAATGTGGACATATGAGAAATTATAATTGCTACACATGGGGAAAATTAGAGGGAATAAGCTGACAGATGGGAAGTATAGTTAAAAAAGGTAAAGAATTTGGAATGAAATGAAAACAAGCAGTCAAATGTCAAATCCTGGAGAAAGGAATTGATGAACACTATTGAAGCCATTTGAAACCCCAAGTCTCACCTTAATAGACCTGATATATGGTTGAAGAAGGATTCAAGCTATTTTCTACAACTTGGGAACTTTAATCTTTCAGTGAGTTTACTAATTTTTACTAGTTCTCATAACAGATCAAAAGCTTAGAAATTTGTCATCTCTGTTTCCTAAGGAGAAAAACATCAAAACTACTGTACTGAGTAAATGACAAACTCAAAGTTCTCCAGATAATAGTGTCTGGGAGCAAACTAAAAGCCTTAGATGTGTCTTTTCATTACTTTGTTCTAATGATTATTTATCATCATTCACCTTGGGGAAGAACTAGTTTTGGAACAGAAGAAAACATATGGGACTTCGAATGGGAGTTTATGGTTGTTGTCTAACACTGTCACTAATGACCTATGTGACCTTGAGGCAGTTAATTTCACTTCTCTAGGTCATAGTCTCCTTGACTGAAAACTAGAATAGGAACTCTCATGGGAGGAGTCACTGTGAGGGTTAAATGAGATAATGCATGTCAGTTTTACACAGTGCCTGACACTTAATATTACATGTAAAGTTCTGTATATTATTGCTTCTAGAGAGATTTGCTTTTCTTTTTTTACTGGAAGGATGTCTTAAATATAAAGGGATGAATCTGCTACTATAAAATGTCAAGGAAGGGGAAGCCGGGATGGCTCAGTGGGTTAAGCGCTCACTTTGCAGCCCCGGGGACCGAGGATCAAATCCTGGCCCTGGCCCGTGTGGACTCATATGCTGAACTGGGGAGTGCCCCCAGTTCAGTTCTCACCGGGGCAAGACCCCAGCCCAGTTCCTGCCCTGTGCAGCCTCGCCCACCTGTGGAACAAAACTATGTGGAAAAACCAATGATGTGCAACTATGGAGACTGTTTTGGGCCCTCCCCCTTCTCTCTGTCTCTGACTGTATATCTCTCTCTCTCTCTCTGTCAAAAACAACAAATAAATCTTAAAAAAAAAATGTCAAGGAAGAGCTGGATACAGGACTGGCTTAATGGCCCTCTTACTTCTACTCATCAGGCCATTCTGGCCCTGGGCTCCCTCCAAATCATTGAATCAAAGTCAGAAGACCTGAGATTCACCCTCTAGGTATCTGACCTCATTCAAATTATTTAGACCCTCTTAACTGTTAAATGAGGATAATAATAGCTATTGCTTATCAAGTACTTGTTCTGTGTTGTCAGATACTGCATTTAGCACTTTGGGCGTATTGCCATTTAATCCTCACAACCCTTTGTTATTATCTTTATTTTATAGATGAGGCAACTGAAACTCAGAGATATTAAGTAACTTGTCCAAGATTACACGTAACACAAGTGATATGGCAGGGATGGGCACCAACTCTGCTTATATTAAAATATTAACACACCTGATTTCATTCACAATGTTATACTGCCTTCTCATCTGCATGTTAAGGATTCAGTAGACTAAGGGCTCTAAGTGTTAAGGTAGTATGTGGCATATTGATGCCCTTGCTAAACTCTTCTTCCATTTCCTTACCCAGAACATTCTAGCATTAACTGGCCTCATTCCTTATACAACACAGCTTCCCTCAAATCACTCTCAAAGCAAAGAGTCTTTCCTATAACCTACTTAATCTTGCATTCCTTACAAGGTGGGGTAGGATTCTGATGCCACATCTAGAGTGTAGCTCCACCACTTTGAATTACTTTGCACAGCTCCTTCTGCAAGTCTCATATACCAGCTGATAGTCTTTATGCCTCCTTCTGCCTATCTTAATCATTGTCATCCCCTCCTACCCAAGTTACTCATCTCTACTCATTAAAACTATGGCATCTGACTCCTAGGCATTCTCCACCAAGAGTCTTGTCATCATCCAAATGATTCTACATCTTCACTAATGCTCCATCTTACACTTACATCTCATCTACTTTAGTCCACTTCAGAAACCTACCTCAGGCTTCAGGTGGGCCAAAATGCAGTAAATCCACTGCAACCTATTCCTCCCACTGATTACAACTACATTCAGTTAAAATGTAAAGAACAACTACTTGAAAAACTTAAAAATTAACAATGGCAGGTAAATGTGGGAAGGGAACTAAAATTTGAAGGATGAGTGCGTGATGGTTATTATTAGGTGTGATAGTTATTATTATGTGATACCCAGATTAGACATTTTGGGATGGGTCTGTGAGAGAATTTCTGGATGAGATTAGCATTTGATTCAGTGGATTCAGTATAGCACACGGCCCTCCTAATCCACTGAGATCTGAATAGAACAAAAGGCTGAGGAAGAAGAAATTTTTGCCCCCTTTTTTTTTGTCTCACCACTTGAACAGAAACTTCAGTCTCCTGATGCCCTTTTGGATTTATACCATTAGTTCTCCAGGTTCTTGGGCCTTTCAACTCAGACTGAACTACATATATATCTTATGGACTTTGTTCTCTGAAGAACCCTAATATAGATCCTTATATGAAAAGTTTGGGTTTTTTCCCTCTTTTGTCTACCATGGTTGACCTAAGGGTAACACTAGTGTGAAACTCTGAAGTGGGGAGGACAAAAAAATGCAGAGAAACCTGTATTATAGTCAGAGAACTGGAAAGAGAGCTTCTATTAACCAGAGAATGTGGAGGAGTCTCCTGGCTTTGTTTTCTTTCTTTCTTTTTGTTTCTTTCTTTCTTTCTTTCTTTCTTTCTTTCTTTCTTTCTTTCTTTCTCTCTCTCTCTCTCTCTCTCTTTCTCTATTTCTCTCTTTCTTTCTTTCTCCTCTTTTTTCTTTCTTTGTTCTGCCCCAAGAATAGTATCAGATGTAGAGCTATAGAGTAGTAGAAGGGGCACCTATAACTTCATCACAAAACCCATCTTCCTGGCCAGGATAACCAAAAAAAATAGTCTGTGGCTCAGAATATGAGGGAAATTCTGCTATTTTTTTCACTAGCTTCCTGCCACTTTGCCCCAATGGCAGCTGAGTCCAGCAGAAAAGAGCTATAGCAGGCCAGTTTAAACGTCTAAAGAAGGGCCAGGAATAGGGAAGAATCCTTTGAATGTGGAGAACATGAGAGAAATGAAGAAGCAAATCTTCCAATTTTGGATATGAACCAACAAAAATCCAGTACCTCCACTGAGCACATGCATGGTATTGACACAATGTAACGCGCAAAAGGCTTACAGATTGGAAAGAAAAAATTAAACAATCTTAACTCCGAAATAACATGATTATCTACAGGAAAGAGGAATATACGTAAAAAGTTTCTAGAACTAATAAAGAGTTTAATAAAGCCCCTGAATATAAAATCAACATACAATAATCAATTTTATTTTTATATAGTAACAAGGAACAATTAGAATATAAAATTTTTAGAGTACCATTTAAAATCACACCAAAAAAATAAAATACTTATCGGTAGATTTAAATCTAACAAAATATATACAGTCAGTATGTTGAAAGTTACAGATGACCAATGGTAAAAGAAATCAAGGAAGACCTACTAAACAAATAGATATGTCATGTTTATAGATGGAAGCCTCAATATTAACATGTCATCCTTCTCCAATTGATCTATAGACTCAGCATAATGCAATAAAAAATTTGAAGTTTTTATAGACATCAACAAGCTCATTCTAAACTATGTGTGGAAAGACAAAAGAATTAGAATAACTAAAACAGTTTTGAAGAAAGAACAAAGTTGGACAACTCATACTACCCCAAATTAGGACATACTTTAAAGCTACGGTAGTCACAGTAGTGTGATATTGAGGAAAAGATAGACATATATGTAAAAGAGACATAATAGAGAATCCAAAAATTGACCCTATCAGAATGTAGCAAGTTGATTTTCGACAAAGGTGCAGAGACAATTTAATGGGAAAAGGGTAGTCTTTTAACAAAAGTTACTGGAACAATTAGATTGTTATAGGCAAAAAAAGTAAACCTTGACCTAAATTCACACCGTATATAAAAATTAACTCAAATGGTTTATAGATATAAATGTAAAGTATAAAGTGATAAAACTTTTAGAAGAAAACAGGAGAAAATATTTAGAAACTAGAGTTAGGCAAAGAGTTCATAGACATGATACAAAAATGCTTGGTTGTACTTTTTAAAAATACTAAATTGAACCAAATAAAATTAGAAGCTTCTGCTCTGCAAAAGACACTGAGAATGAAAGACAAGCCACAACTGAAAGATAATGTTTGAAAATCACATATATGACAAAAGATTTTCATGCAGAATCTATTAAGAACTTTCTAAACGTAGCAGTAAAAAAAAACAAAAAACAAAAAAGCTAAACAAAAAGAACAAGCAATCCAAATTGAAATGGACAATAGTTGAAGAGCAAAAGTACAGATGCTAAATAAGCACATGAAAAGATGCTTAACAGTTAAAAGTTGCTTAAAGTGGCTTAACTTAAAAGTTGTGTTAGTCAGTAAGGAAATAAAAATTGAAACACGAATTCACACTCACAAGTATGGATAGAATAATAATATTAATAAAGACAATGACAAGTGTTGGCAATGATGTTCAGAATTTAGAAACCTTGTGCACCACTGGTGGAAATGTAAAATGGTGTGTGCAGTCACTTTAAAAAACAGTTTAGCAGTTCCTCAAAATGTTAAAGAGAGTTACTCTATGACTTGGCAATTCCACTCCTATGTATATACCACATAGAAAAGACAACATATGTCCACACAAAAACCTGTACACAAATTTGCATAGCAGCATTATTTATAATTTAAAAGTTTAAACAATCCAAATATCTGTCACTGTTGAATAGCTAAATAAATAAAATGTAATATACCCATAAAATGAAAAATTTGTCAGCAAAAAGAAATAAAGTACTGATACATGCTACAATAGAGAAGAATCTTGAAATCGTTATACTAAAGGAAAGAAAACAGTCACATATTACATGATTCTATGTATATGATATTAACATATCAAGAATAGGAAAAGCTGTAGATGCAAGGGTAGACTACTAGCTGCCTAGGTAGGAGGAGGGGCAAATGGGAAATGACTGCTTAAAGAGTACAGGATTTCCTTTTCAGTGATGAAATATCTTGGAACAACACAGAGGATGATTCCACAACACTGTGAATGTATGATGCCACTGACTCAGATTAATCATTAAAATAATTAATGATTAATTTTGTTATGCAGGTTTCACCCCAATGAATTAAAAACAAAAGCCTGGAATCCAGGAGCAACCATTTTAACCATAGTCTCATGAGCATCTCATTCATTTACCCTTTTGATCTTCTGCTTCACTGGCTCTGACCATTACCAACTGTGGTTTTCCAAATGTCTAACCACTGAATAATCCCTGGTAGTTTGATGACAGTTGATCTTTGTGAGGTCCTCAACAATGCCCACTCTAGAAGTTGTTCTAAGCCTTTACTGCCCTTCTACGCTGTAGCCACACCACTTCCTTCATGCTTAACAAGTAGATTCATTTTATAATACAAAGTCAGAACCATCAATTATCTGGTACTTAGTAGAAGCTCAATAAGTATACATTGAATAAATGAATGAGCACTCTCCACTCCTGCGATGTCACCACTACCAATCAGTATATGCATCCTTTGCTTCCCTTTCTCTTATCCTAAAGAAGTGTCAAGCAATGTCCCTTCTTCCCAAGCCACCCCCTCTGTCACTTTCCATGGTTTCATAACACCCAGGGAGGAGTACAGACTCCTAACCAGGACAATTCTAGCCTCACTTCCCCTCACCCCATCACACAAACTGTTTGCCTTGCATTCTCACCCCCTTTGCCCTTTCTTGCTTACACCTTGACTTGGCAAATTCAGTCAGTCTTCAACAACTACCTAATGCCCATGGAGCCTTCCCCAATCTATCCAGCCAATGAAACTTATCATCAGGTTTGTCAATAATTAGGAGGTTATTGGTAACATAAACAAAAAACATCAGGGAACTTTAGGAAGATAGATTCAGTACACATGACAAATTGAAGCAGAATGAAGGGTAAATTACATAATAATAAGACATTATTTACTTTTTCACTCACTTTTCCATAAGTATACAGTTGAGCTTTCCAGAAGCTACATGGAATGTATAAATTGAATGCAGAAATAGACATGAGAATCCAGCTCTCTCTATTAAACCAATCATTAAAGACACTTGAAAAACATGTGAAATAACGCTCTTTTGTTCACTGATTTTTTTGGGGGGGATATTGTTATTTTTCATTAAAATATGTTATTTGTATTAACATGTGTTGGTTTTATATTGCTTTTTTTAAATGATGTAAATAGAAGATGCTGGGATGGCTCAGTGGCTGAGTGCTTGCTTTTCAGCCCTGGGGTCTGAGAATTGAGTCCTGGCCCTGGCCTGTGTGGACCCCTATGTTGAACTGGGGTGTCCCTTTCCATGTAGGAAGCCCCTGGCCTGATTCCCACCCTGCATAGCCCCATAACCACCTGTGTGAAATAAAACTATGTGGAAAACTGATGCCTATGGAGACTTCTCTGCCCCCTCCCTTCTCTCTCTGTCTCTCTCTCTCTCTTTGTCAAAAACAATAAAATAAGTCTTAAAAAAATGACTTAAATACAGGCACTCCTCACTTAATGACTGAATTCTGTTCCCATGACTGAAATCATTAAGCAAATTGATCAAGGATATTTTCCAATGTGTTGTGGCACTATAGGGTATTTTTTAATAGATGGCACATGACACCACACTTGTAAATGAAGTATGCAGTCGTGTGTGATTGCAAACGCTTTGCATAGTGAATACTAACTGACTCTAGGAATGAGACAAAGACTAACAAAGGGGATTCCCCACACTGGGGACCTGGTCATAAGTCTGAGCAGTCATTGAACAGTTAGGTCATTAAGAGAGGAGTGACTGTATTTACATATTTTTAAAATTTCTTGGTTTTAATTTCTAATACAATATACACCAATAGGAATGATGTACATAAACAAAAGCACTTTGGGGTTCTCAATAATTTAGTAAAAGTGGTCTTGAGGTTAAAAATTTTGAGAACCACTTCATTCCAGGATTGCTAAGCAGAGCTGTAGACCTGCCTGAGGCTGGGTATCACATATTTGTAATGGACTTGGTTATTCAGTTTTGTTTGTTTGTTTGTTTGTTTGTTTTTGTTGTTTTTTTATTCAACGGCATCTATTGGTCTTAGAGCAAGAGGAGAAACAAAGAAAATGTGTTGTTGAGTTGATCCACTGCTGGAGTTTGGTAGAGTTGCTGTACCTGGACAAGATCAGGCTGTCTTGTTCTTTTAGATAAGGAGGATAAGCACATCTTAATAAGTCACTCTTAGAAGGAAATGACAAGAAGAGAAAAAAAAGAAAGAAAACAAACAAACAAACAAAAACCAAATAAGTTACTCTGCAGGGAAGTGAGTGCTGTGTGATTGGTGACCTTCTTCCCAAATGCAGAGATGCTCGAATCCCTGGTGACCATTGCTGAGCTATGTAGTTGGAGTGGGCTGTGCCTTCTGAAACAATATCTACAGCCACTCCTCACTTAACTATCTCCCTATTTAATGACAGCACAGGCTTACTGACCAGTTCTCCAGTGCTGGGAATCCCTTTTCTGTCTATGTGAGTCTCAGGAATCCCCTTTCTCAATCTTTGTCTTGTTCATGCAACCAGTTAGTATTCACTATACCAGCAGTCCCCAACCTTTTGGCACCATAGACCAGTTTCATGGAAGACACTGCCTGGGGGCTGGGGGAAGGAAGGGGATAGTTTTGGGATGATTCAAGCCCATTACATTTATTGTGCATCCTATTTCTTTTATCACATTGTGATTATTATCACTGATATGGTTTTGATGAGCCTGCAAGCAATTGATTTATTATGGTCTCTGTCCAGTTAAACCTCTCTGCTAATGTTAATCTGCATTTGCAGCCATTCTCCAGTGCTAGCATCACTGCCTCAATTCCACCTCAGATCATCAGACATTAGATTCTCAGAAGGAGCACACAACCTAGATTCTTCACATGCTCAGTTCATAATAGAGTT
>PVKE010043227.1:0-13455 GCA_004027555.1 Craseonycteris thonglongyai | reverse complement strand
AAAAAAAATAATTATTATTATTATTTGAGCATTAGCTTTGTAACTGTAATTTGAATTTTTATCAATATAACACACATACATTGTTTGAAGGTCAAATAATATAGGTTTATAAGGACAAAAGAGCAGTCTCTTTCCTACCTCATCTTCCTATTTCTAATTTCTCCTTCCTAGGTAGTGACCAATTTCATTTCAATTTAAAGTATTTTTTCCTAAACTTACAGTTATTAATCTAAATAAAATATGTATATAGACATTTGCTGATTTTTTAACTTTGACATGGTTTGTTGATTTTCTACTTATGGACTTCAAGAATTACACACATATATATACCCCAAAACCCTTCTTAGTCCTTCTAAATGAATTCATATCACAATTTTTATTAAATCTATATTCATTTCAACTGTACATCAACTATAAAAGTATATAGATTTTATTAAATCTATATTTATTTCAAATTGTAGTCCTTTCACATATTATATCATTATATTATTTATTTTCCTCTACAGCTTTTTCTTCTTTCTGAGATTCATAATAGCCTTGAGTTTTTCAGTTGTTAAGATTTTGTTGTATTTGTTGCAGATCCACAATTTGTCTGACAAAGTTGGAGGGCTTTTTCAATGGGACCAAACACACTAGATGATCTATGAAGTCCACTTTCACTACGAAAGATATCCTTTCTGGTGCTCCTGACATCCTGCGCTGATCGGAATTGTCTGAACAAAGTGATTTCCCTGGGCCTTTTTTTTTTTCCCTCCACTTTTTGGGGAGATTTTCTTTTGTTCTTTTTCAAAATAATTCTCTTGTTTACTGATTTCTTTCCTTTCTCTTTCTTATTTTATAGCTTCATTGTGGTGAAGTACATCTTCCTATAGCTTCCTAGAAAAGGGTAGATTGTTATAAAATTCTTGAGTCCTAGCATCTCTGATAATGTCTTTATTTTTCTCTTGTATGTGGTTAATGCTTAGTCCAAGTTTAGAATTCCATTTTAGAGATTAATGCACAATATAATTTTTATAGTATTGTTTCATATGCTTCTAACTTTGAGTTATTTAAAAGTTCAAAGCTGTTATAATGCTTAACTATTTGTATGTGATCTGTAATTTTTTTTTAATGAAAGAGTTTATATTTATTTTTCTTTAATCCTGATGAACTAAATTTTATAAGGCTATGAATTTTTGTGGGTGGGGTAAGTCTGTCTTTTTTAATTTACTAAATGGCATATAGGACATAAAATCAAATATTCATAGAAGAACATATTCATAAATATTATTGCATAAATTTCTTTAAATTATAAAATATGAAAGAAAATGCCATAAACAAATATTAAATGGCTGATGGGTAAATTATTTATAATTCATATTATGGAAAGAGAAAGAATTCTCTTAACGTAGAAAGAATTCTTACAAATGAATAAGATAATGCTTAACACAATTAAAATTTCAGTAAGACATATAAATGTCAGACCACTTTATATATATTTTTTCAAATTTCATAGAGCTAGCTTTATGATTAGAAATTTTTAAGACATAAAATTTTCCTAATATACTTAATAACATGGTTATACAACTCTCTCTTATAACTTATATATATTTTTTCCCCAAAATTCACCAAGATATTCTAGAAGTTTGAGATTTCTGGTTTTATTTCACATGTCCTTGATCTTCTATCTTATTCAAACCCTAGGCTTTACCTCTTATTCCTTAGATTTTAGTGTTTAGTTAAAATTCTAGCTCTACAGAAACACAGATTATGAGATCAAATTCTAACTTCAGTGTTTGCTGACCCCATATGGATATGAGTGTCCAAAATTCTGGTTTTGACTTTTGTTCTTTACTACCACCTTGTTCAGCCATGCTTTAAAGAATATATTTTACAAATATTATTCATCATTTTCATTGTTCTGAATCAAGAATCAGGGATAAATTTTCTAGACATCAAACCTAAAATATTATTACATATAAAAGTCTTTCTTTGCACTTTTACTTTAGCAGTTACATTTTTAATTTGCACATTTTTCATTTAATTCTTTTTCATAAGCATTTGCTACTATTTTTTAAATTCTCTGTATTTGTTTTGTAGTTGTATTGTACCCTCTATTACTCAATAATAGCAAATGTATTTATTTAAAGGTACTCCTTTATTGCTCTATTATATGACTATCTAGAGTTTCTTCAGACTGCTAGGAGTTGTGAGGAAGAAAAAACACAAATGATTGGATAGTAGAAATGTGCCTGGTTTTGCAAACACCATTAGGGTTCACTGACCTTGAAATATTGAAACAATTTTGGATAGTTAAAAAGATAAAATATGTGCATAATATAATCTTGACATATTCTTAGTTATGTCTAAAAGGAAATGAATCCTAAAAGATTTCTAAAAACTAATGTACCTCATAATAGTTATATTATAGAGAAATGAAGAATGAGTTAAACTATCACTTGCTCTAAGTTTGCCTACACTGCATGCATGCAGCCCATATATCCTACACTTTGTCTTTGTCTGTTCTCTTTATTAGGAACTTGTACGAACTTATACCGGGCAGCCTGTATGCAACACCATCCCAGAGAGGTACTACCTTTAATTTAATAAGTTCTCAGTAGAGGACTGCTGGAGAGAAAAACACAGGTTCTGTGAGTAGAAAGGAAAAGTGATCTGGCTGCTGGTGCTAAGGAGAGAATGCTCATGTTAATTATGTCTCCACACTGCATAGAGAACTCAAAACATTAACAATTAAGATAGAGCAGGCAAGGCTCTATCTTTTCCCCTTTGATGGTCTCTTTTCTTGTCAAGACATTCTTTGACAGTTCTTTTCTGATAATTTTATTGGTATAAAGATGACTTTGATAGGTTGTGTGTGTATGTTTGTGTGTGCGATTGCACAAGAATTCATGAGCAAATCTTTTATCCCTCTTCACCTTGTGGCTACCTCATATACACTTTCACAAATCCATCGGTTAAGAGAATGGTATTGTGCCTATCTGGTAGCCATTTGTACTTTGACCTATTTTCTGTTGAGAAAAGAATTTAGGTTCCCAATGTACTAGTCTGACACTTTTATTGTGGTTTATATCTCAGCATGTTCTGTTTCTTTCAAATCTGTAGCTATGGAAACATTTATCATTTTTTCTTGCTTTTCTTGCAATACTTGGACATAATGCTTCCATTTATTCAGTGATATTTAGTGGTATCAAATGGTGGAAGTGAACTCAAATTCTCAATGAATACCTAGACAAGTATTATAGCTTATGAAAATACCTGGAACTGCTAATCATCATGATAAATGGCCCACTGTGAGTTAGTGGAAGAAGTACAATGGATTGTCACTAGTTACCTTTTGAATTACAATTGCTTTTTATAATGTTAACTAACAGTTACCTGACCAAATGCCAAAATGGAGAGAATCAGAATGAAGGAGCTATTAAGCCTAGATCTTGCTTTGTCTGATTGATATATAATGCATAAAATATGCCAAAATAAATTTATTTTGAAGTTAGCCTGATTTCAAATCATTCTATGCCTTTTATAGCCCATAAAAAGATTATAAATAGAAAACTTTTTTTTTTCTTGCAGTCTATACCCCAATTCACTACTGATGAATAACTCACGTAGAGTACAGTAGCACCTCAAGGTAGATTTACTCTTGACAACAATTCTTTGAAGTGGAAAATATTATTCTTAATTATAGATGAGGAAACCAGGTTAAGAGAGATTTAAATAATACATGAGAGCAGTAAAATTACATTTTCTGATACATTGTAAGTATACAGTGTTATGGTTCTGAGGCTGTGATGCAGCTTGATTCTTTCCGCCGATGCAGTAAAGAATTACACATTAATGAACATCGGAAAGCAGAGTGAAGTTTTATTGAAGTATGTTTCAAGAAATTAACAGGCCAAGATAAGAAAGGCAGTGGCAAAGTCCCCAGTGGCTTTGGGGTTTGGGTTTTATTCCTGGCCCAGGGCCATCACTGTGTGTGATATATAGATTTAGGTCATTTGATTGACTTGTATTAAGGCTAAGATTAGGCCAAGGGCATGGTTTACCAATCTGCTCAGGCATCAAAAACCTGGAAGTTCTGGTTGAGGTCTTACTTCCGTTTTTCCAGGGAGGTTATAACATAACAATTCACTTTTAAGGGCTGGGCCCAGGGCAGTTCCTGGAGTGGACCTGGGTGTTGACCTCCTGCTTCTCTTATCATTCATGACTAACTTCCTGCCTAACATAACAATGTATGTTAATTTTGTTTCCTTCTGATCAGTTTCAGTTTGGAGGTTCTATTTAGTCTATCATGTATTTTTAGACAGAAGAACTGAATTATGTAGGTGCTATTACAAAGTTTGTTCCTGCAGAAAGCACAACCAAATTCTCCTTTTGGCTTCTTCATATTCTCTAAGTCCAATTTTTCGGACTTGTGGACAGGTTTCTGGGCAGAGCTGCTGTTTCATAAACAAATCTACTTGGACATGTGCAAGAAAATAAAACAAAACAAATATCAACTTTTTAAACTTCACTAAGGCACATGTATGTGTATATGAGCACAGAGGAAAATCTTTCTCGACCTTACTTACAATTGCTTTTAGTTATTTTCAATGCTTGCTGAACATCAGAGTCACTGACATGTGGAATGCCATTGTTCAAACCCCAGACCTATGCTGGAGGAGAGACAATAAACTCAAGTGAGTAAAAGCCCAGAGCCCAAGGCAGACAATTTGGGCTTATGTTCTACCTCTGCTATAATTCAGCTCTTAAAACTTGGATTTCTTTTTTTTTTTTTTAATATATTTATAAATGGAACCACTTTATTTTTTTAATATTTTATTTATTTATTTATTTATTTTGACAGAGAGAGAGAGATACAGAGACAGAGACAGAGAGAGAACTGAACTGGGGGAGCTCCCAGTTCAGCATATGGTTCCACACGGTCCGGGGCCGGGATTCGATCCTCGGTCCCCAGCGCTGCAAAGTGAGCGCTTAACCCACTGAGCCATCCCGGCTTCCCCAAAACTTGGATTTCTTTATCTGTATAAAGGGCTTAATAGGATTATAGAATCCCTGTGTGTGGTTTAAATGGAATAATATCTATAAAGACCATGGGATTATGCCAGTCACATAGAAAGCTCTAAATAAATATTAGCTATTGATAGTCTTTACATTCTTAAAAATCAGAACACTAGGACTCTAAGAGAACCATTTTTCTATCTTAATGTAATTCTAATTAGGCTTTTAAGTTACAGAGTTTCTGCGGTATGACATGCCTGCTGTCAGGAGAAATACCAACCCATTAGGCAGGAGAGAGAGCTACTACTACTACTACTACTACTACAACTACACACACACAGATATGTGTGTGCACATGTACACTTGTGCATGTGCATATACAACCACAGAAAGAAATAAAAAATTGCCAGGTTGAATACCAGGATTGTCAGCAGTTTTATTAGTAAAATACTCAAGACTATAGTAACTGAGTTTATCCATATTGAGTTATAATACAGATAGGCAGGCAGAATAAGAGGCTCCACAAGGTGGAACCATGTTGTTTAGTGGGGGAATATAGTGCGTCATTCCTCAGAAGATCCTGAGTGACGCACTCTGTCTTTCTTCATATAACACCATTATACATGTGGTGACTGATAAATCAATGAACAAAAGCAAAAGTACATCTATATATTTACATTCAGAATTACCTACTAAATGTGGTAGACTATTCATTAACAGATATAAGAAATATTATATCTGAAACATTGTACTTTGTAAATGTTTATTTTAAGAGATATTAATAAAACCAAAGTATCTAGACTAATGTCCATTAAATGAGCAAGTTGGTTAAGGATTAGTTGGCACCATAGAAGAAAAACACCTATATTTATATGGAAAACACTCTAATAGGCATATATTTTTTGCTTTAGGACTGGCTATAATTAGATAAAAAAATTATACATTTAGAGTTTTCAAACTCTCCAAACACCTCATCTTTTTATGTTTATTTTTTATCCCTTAATTAACTTCTTGCATATAATTAATTAAGACTGAAAACCTAATCACAGTTTCACAGGTACAGGTCTATAAAGAACTTGTCACTGAGTATGTCAGAAGCAAGCAGACATAGTTTGAGGTCTTTTAATGTACCTGTCTATTTACATGATGTACCTGTGAATAGAACTCTTGATAGCAGTTGTTTCAACTCCTACACCTTTGTAATCTTGAGTCATGCCTTTTATTTTTATACACTTGAGTCTAATGAGACACTACATACCATTTCTTTGAAGGTGAAATCTCAGGATATGAAGAAAAACAAGATATTTTAAGTTACATGGAAGTGCAAATATTTTCTCTGTGAGACAATTATACAAATTAACTTGTCAACTATTGCACCAAATGATTTCAAGAATGTTGCTTTGTAAGTTGGCCACAATTGTCAAAATCCCTATTACCTATCTCTCTGGTATAACATTTTCCAACTTTAGTGGATACGGAAACTAGAAGAGAGCATTCACAATAAAGATTCTGTAGCTTCACCTTCATATTTTGTTTCAGTAGATTTGCTATGGAGTAAAGAAATTAGTAAATCAGTAGTTTTACCAACTGGCTAAAGTGATTTTGATCACTTTAGTGCTTGTTGTCTGAGAACTACCCCATGAGAAGCTGAGGTTAGCCCTTTCCAAAGCTCTGTGTTGTCTGGGCTTTACCAAGCAATATACATTCATCTTAAAGTGAGAGTATTTAAGGACCAAAATTACTCTCTCATATCCTCAGGTTAGTTTAGGCAAAATCTCTATTCTTTCTGAAGAACAGATGGACAAAAGTGCATCACAAAGAGAAAAAGGCAATAACCTAAATTAAATCTTAAAGTCTTTTATTCAGAGTATGAGCATATAGATAAAAAATCTGAAAGGAACTGATATTGGAAGGAAAGTTCTGCAAGCAACAATTATTCTTCAGTAAAATAATTACACTAGTATTAACTTTACTCATTCTTAGAACCTAATTTTAAGAGTATTTAAGTCACATCAAAGTAGTGTGCAGAATCATCCAGAAGAAATCTTAAAGCACAATTTGCTGAAACTCGAAGTTCTGATTCAATAATCTTGGCTAGAATCCAAATATTTACATTTCTATAGGTTCCCAGTCAATACTGATGATGCTGGTCTGGGGATTACCATTTAAGAACCACTGTGTTATATTATGGACAAGCAATTGCTTCAGAAGTTTATTGATCTTGGGCTCTTTAGATTTGTACATTATTTTTTCAAAATCTCAATACAATGTCTGACTGCTACACTACAAAGTTGGAATTTACAAAGAAGAGAGAAAGTGAAAAATTTCAAGCTAGAGAGATCTGTCCTTAAGTAGCATTTTAGGAACATAATTCTCTTGAAGAATGGCTAGATGCAGGTGAAAATGAAGGTAGGTAAACTGTTAAAGAGGCTGCTCAGTTCAACTTTCTCTAGCTGAGAAACAGTGGGGGTCTTTATGAACAGGTGGGAATGTAAGGAAGGAGGAAAGAGTGGGAAATTTTAAGGACAGAAAACCAGCAAGAATCAGTGACTGAATGTGAAGACATTTACTAGTCTGTGAGGGAAGATAGAGGGACAATAAACATGTGAGGTCTGATTTCACTTTTAACTATTTCAACTTATTGTGAAAATATACAGCAAAAATTCCAAGCCAAAGAAGGAGGATGTCACATCATGGTGGCTGGAAAGCTGTGCTGCTTTGATTGTGTGTCCCAATTAAAAGAGTGGAGGATTGTACCACTCTACAATTGCCAAGTAGGGACCAGAAAATCCCTGCCTAGTGGGTGTGAACTAGGTAGAAATTGTTTTTTTGGTGCAGGTTGTTGATTGGATTATTGCTTTCTAGTCAAATATTTATTTTTCTCAATCAAATTGCTGTGTGTTGCATTGAGGCATGAAGTGTATATACATATATACAACATAATTTTGTCACTAAAATTTGGAGATATATTCAATACAAAAGAAAAGTCTATATCTTGTTTTTAGATGCATAGAGGAAGAACAAAATGATTACTCAGAACTAATTACTGTTTTTAAAGATATAAAATAAAATGACTTTCATACCACCCAAAAAACTAGTCTCTCTGTGAAACTAAAATGTAGAAAAAGGGTTTTTAGCTGCATTTTTATAGTTTGATTGTCATATTTACAATTTCCTTTCTCCTGTGAAATTCTGAACATATGTTCTGTTATGTTCCATGCATCTCAGATGAACAAGGAGTATGGCTTGTAGTAAATGTAAATGGAGATTTGTTCTCAGGCTTCTATATAAATAGCAATATGAAAAAGATATTGTGAGCCTGTAAAACTCTGCAAGTTGTTTAGTAGTTCTTAAAGAAATAATAGCAGAGTGTATGGCCTAGATAGTTGCAAATTGCAATATTATTTTGAATATAAAGATGCAGCCTTTCAAAAACTTTGGACATGAAGGCACATCAGAAATTTAATAAATAAAAAAATAAATGTAATAAATATTATACAGTAAGTTCCAACATTTGCAAATATTAAAAGTGTTAAGACTTATGTATTAAAATGTGTCTTTATTCTATATGGATATATTCTATATAGACACATATATATCATATTGTTCTTTTAGAGAACATTTTATATCAGTATAGATTTTACAAACTTATGAAGGCAGGTAAAATGTGTGAGATTTTATTTTGCAAATAAAGCAAGATTTTTGTTATTTGTTCTATGAAATTAAAGATAAAACAGTAGATTTTTCATAATGCTTATATTGTGACTTCTCATATTCTCATGTATACGTATATGTTCTTATATTCCTTTAAAAAAGAGCAATGGGGAAATACAGCAAATTGATAAAATTATGTTTAAAAAATCAATAATGTATCAATATTACTCTCACAATATGGAACCATTATTTATTAGTAGAATTGCAAACATCATGGTCTAAATGAGCTAAGCACCGTGCAAATATATTGTTCTTTTATACTTATACTTATTCTGATGTGCCTTCATGTCCAAGTATTTTAAAATTTTTCTAAATATTATACTCTTGAAATACTTTATCATTATCTAACATTATTTAAAATAAATAGGGGGTTGTTAAGGCAATACTAGGAAACTTAAGTATACTTCATCTGTCATAATGAAATATCATCCACATATCTCATGAATAGGGAATATCCACTATAATCCCAACCTCTGTAGTTTTATTACCTTATGTTTCTTTCTCCAAAATTTCAATTGTTCTCTTCAGTGTGCATGTGTCTTTAAGATGGTAGACAGGCTTGGAGTTGGAGTAACACTGTCTATATAAGTTCTAGTGCTCAGTAACTTTCCTCATTGTCCTGAGTATCTCTGACAAGTCTTTTGACATCCTAAAGATTCATGTTTTGGTTTGTTGTTAGTTGTTTTTTTTTTTGCCATAAAATAAGAACATTGGTTAGATACTTATCTTTTTTTCTAATTCTCACCATCAAAACTTCCATGATCCCAGGCCTCTCTTCATGGTCTTCTATTATACTCTGGCTCAAATAATAATTGGAGTTATTATAAGTGGTTACTATCTTTTCATTGTTAATTTAGATTCAATTAAACACACACACCGGTTTTTACAATGAATATTTCTCAACATTTTCTATAACAAATTTAATAAATTTCAAAGGTTGTCTAAAACTCCAGGTTCTGTCAGTACATATAAGCACAAGTGAAACTGAAATAATGAGATCCCATGAAATAAATGTGCTAGTGTATGCATGCATGTGTGCACTCCAGGGCATTGGAAGAGCCATATGGCTGGCAGACTGTGGAGTGAGAACACTGAAGTCCTGCTGCTTTATGTCGTTCTTTTTAATTTCCAGTCTCTGCCCTCTCAGCTGCACAATGTGCAACAGAAGTTGAAACACACAGGTAATGTCACCATTGCGTTCATGCTCTGCAGAAAGCCAGTAAAGAAACCAGTCAGCCATGTTAGGTATTAAATATGTATTTTCTAGCTCAAATACGTCATGACAATCAGGAGCAGGATGGACTGTGGTAGAATTCAGGGTACTAAGCTTGCTTGCCTCTGCCTGGTGGGTAGAGAGTAATAACTTAGTAAGTTTTCTACATGCCTCTTTTCCTTCTTGCTCCCTTTTCTACTCAACCCTTAGCCTTTACTGAATTAGCAAGTGAATTTGGTGTTCCCCTTAAATGCTTCAGTTAAGATGAGAAGGATAATTTAGTTATGGGACACGTTCTACCGAAAGGTACTTCACTTTCTTTGACAAACCACTTAAAACTTCACACACACACAAAGACTTCTCATCCACTGGTATCTATAGGAAGATGGAAGTTATGTGTCAAATACATTTTATATTTATTTTATACAATTGCTTCCAATTATACAAGGGCAACATAAAAATTTCATGTATGTTCAGCAAATGCCAGACAGTAATTAGTTGAAAACTTAGAGTATAATCAGATTAATTCATAAATTGTGTGTGTGTATGATGTAAACATTTATAAGCTTGCATCTTTCCTATCTTCTACCTCACCCCAGCTGTCTGCTTAATTAAATAAATATGTTCTTGATTTGTTATTTTTCCTTTTCTGAGACAGAAATCTAAACTTAATAAAATAATTATTTAAATGGACAATGAACTAATCCTTCATATCAATGTCATTTAAAATATGATTATAAACCAAAACATTGCTTAGAAACTGTTTTGTAACATAATCAAGTATAATCAATCACCATTTTTAATACAAAATTCCCTCTTTAATTAAAAATAATTACTTCTATCTAACATACCTACATGAATAACCAGATAGTCATCAGAAAATCTTTGGATTGAGACAATTCTTTCAATTCTTTTTATACTATACACTGCAAGAAATCCACCATTTTATGTCATGCTCTGTCTAATAAAGTAGCCACTAGCTATAAAGGCTTTTGAGCACTTAACATGTGGCCAGTTTAAATTGATGTGTTTTGTTTTTTTTAAGATTTATTTTTTGTTTTTGACAGAGAGAGAGATACAGTCAGAGACAGAGAGAAGGGAGAGGGCCCAGAACCGTCTCCATAGTTGTACATCATTGGTTTTTCCACATAGTTTCATACCACAGGTGGGCAGGGCTGCACAGGGCAGGAACTGGGCCAGGGTCTCACCCCGGTGAGAACTGAACTGGGGACACTCCCCAGTTCAGCATATGGGTCCACATGGGCTGGGGCTGGGGTTAGATTCTCGGTCCCCGGGGCTGCAAAGTGAGTGCCTAACCCACTGAGCCATCCCGGCTCCCCCAAATTGATGTATTTTTAAGCACAGAAGAGACACAGAATTTCAGAGGTTTATCATAAAAATAACAATGTCAATTTTCATTAATAATTGATAAGTGCCATTGGTTTCATGTTAAAATGATACTATGTTGATTTAATAGGCTAAATAGTATATATTATTAAAATAAATTAATTTTACTTGTTCTGTACTTTTTAATTGTAACTACTAGAATAATTAAAATTTACCTAAATGGCTCACATTGGACAATGCTGATCTAAATAAAGGGGACTTCTGTAGGGAAGAAGGGGAGGTAAATACTGGGTTATAGTTCATTCAACAGCTATGAATTAAGCTGCTGTTCTATGCCAGGGACTGAGCTAGGTGTTGGATAAGCCATGGTTACTGAAACATACTTCTTGTACTTACAGTAACAATAGTATCCTCATAGGACAAAAGCTAAATAGATAATTATAAATAATGATAAATATCTTTAAGTAAAAATAATGGAAAGAATATAACAAAAGCTCCTAGCTTGGATCAGAAAGTCGTGAAAGACTTCTCTGGAAAAATTACATTTTTTGAGACCTGAAATGTGAGTGAGATTTAGCCAGGCAAAGCATCATAGGAAAAGAACATTCAATACAGAGGAAACAGCATAAGCGAAGATCCCGAGGCAAGAAAATGATAAATACGGGCAATGTGCCAAAATAATACAAAAAGAGGTGACTATGGGTAGGGATGTACAGATAGACATGAGTGAGGTCCCTGTTGACCATTTTAACATTTTGGAAGAGATTTAAGCAAGAGACTGAAATCAATTTGCTTTATATTTTTAAAATGTTACTCTGGTGTGACAGAGAGCAGTTAGCACATAGCAGTAGGGAGATAGCTGTAGTTAGCCCAAGTGAGGGACGAAGTGTTTGATCTAAGCAGACCAGATGGTTCTGTTACTCTCTGCCCTCCTAGCATGTGCTGCCTGATTTTGTTAACTTGGGTCTGATATTTTTTCTCTCTTGGGTGACAATTGCTCTCTGTTATATTTATTTTTGTCTATTTCCTATTAGTCTTAGAAAAATTACTCCTTTACTTGTCTTCTTTGGATTTTGCCAAAGAGGGAGTTCCACTTACTGATTCCCCTGACTTACTATACTTGATTAAAACCTCTTTTCCTCCTTATTCAAAAGTGATACATAAAAACAAAGGCAGGTACTATGAATTCCATGAGTAGGTACTATGAATTCCATGGATTCAGAACACGAGAGAACATTATTTCTAGCCCAGACCAGAGATTTATTTAGCCATTAAAAATTCTTGAAAATGTGTTCTTTTTATACTAGATATAGAGAAAACTCTTTAATTTTGTACTGAATACATAACCTAATATAGAATATATTTATATAGCACTGTATTAGGTAATATTTGACATGGTTAAAAAATCAGAAATTATAAAAATGTTTTCAGAGAATACTTCTATTTTTCTGCTCGTTTCCTGACCCAACCCCTGAACAGGTTAACAATGCGATTTGTATCTTGTGTATCCTCCTAGAAATTATTTCGTACACAGAAGAACACTTGTCTAAAGAAGAAAGCCCCTCTTATTTTCTTCATACGTGGGGGCTTCATGAAGGAGACAGTTTTGACTGGAGGGTCTTTCTTACTGTCTAGAGCCCTTTTTATTCCTATGATTCATTCTCCTCTCTCCCCACTTTTAGTATACAGGTAGGCAGACACAGAAAGATTGTTAATTCCTGAGTTGAAGTACCCCAATATGTTGCCCATTTTTCAGATTAGTATACACCTAAAATCATAACATTACTGAGATCAGTGGAGACTTTGAATGTTATAAATTATCTAAAGTAATGGATAATCCAAAAACCATTTGGGCCCAGGGGTATAGGGACATACTCAATGTGAAAAATCTCTCTTTTTTTTCCTTTTACCCTCCCTCCCTCTCTTCCTCCTCTCTTCTTCTCCCTTTCTCTCTGTACCTAAAATTATAACTCCTCAAGGTAGACTTTTGCAACATATTTTCAAATTGAAAGTTAAAATGTTTGATAAATACTAATGATTCCTATTAAAGATTCAGCTCCAAATACTTTTTCTAACAGTTTTACCCCGAATCATTTTATGATAGAGTATAAAATATTTATCCATAGTGTGTATTTCATAATAAAAATATCCAGTTGATTGTTGATTCAGTATTTATAGTTCTA
>PVKE010043226.1:0-13454 GCA_004027555.1 Craseonycteris thonglongyai | reverse complement strand
CTGTAGCTTCAGCTACACACAGAATGTTCTATTACGGTACCTTTTAACTCACTGTATGTGCCCTAATACTGTAGCATTGGCTACCTACAGAATGTCCTATAAAGGCACTGTACCTTTTAGCCCATTGGATGTGCTCTAATACAGTCAATTTAGCTACTATGCATGTGTCCTGATACAGCAGCTTTGGCTACACAGAACGCTCCTGTGCTGCAACTGTATGTACCACGGTAAGCCAATCACAACAAGCAAAGGTTCAAAGGTTATAATAGACCGCCTCTCTGACTCTGGCCAATCTGAGCAGGCTTTTTACTAGAACACAGTGTAGCTTCCGGTACAGAACATGTATAATTTGCATGCATAAAAAGCCTGCTTGGATTGGCTGAGTTAGAGAGGCGGTCCGAGCAGCCTTGCAGTGATTGGTGCGGGATCAAGTTGGAAAATTCGTTTAGCGGCATATCCAGACGATTTTCGGGATCGAGTTGGAAAATTCGTTTAGCGGCGTATCGAGACATTTTTCAGGATATACTCAGCGTATAAGACGACCCCCGATTTTCAGTTGACATTTTTTCGTTTCAAAAGTCGTCTTATACGCCGGAAAATACGGTACTGTCATCCAGTAATTCGCCAAAATGACTAACACAGAGGGAAAGAGGAGAGGCACCTGCTATATGTTCTCTATGGCTTTTAGAAAATATGAAGCTGTCCCTTTAGCCACATATGTGTGAATCTACAAGAAAGGTGATATTGTAAACATCAAGGAAATGGGCCCTTTTCAAAAAAGAATGCCCCACAAATGTTACCATGGCAAAACTGGAAGCATCTATGGTGTTACCTAGCCAGTATACAATTGGCATTGTTGTAAACAAACAAGGGCAAGATTCTTGCCAAGAGAATTAATGTTCATATTGAGCATATTAAGCACTCTTTAAGAGCCAAGATAGCTTCCTGAAACACGTGAAGGGAAATGATCAAAAAGAAAATGGTACCAAACTCAACTGAAGCTCTAGCCTGCTCCAACCAGAGAAGCACACTCTGTGAGAACCAATGCAAGGAGCCTGAGCTACTGGAGCCCGTTCCCTACAAGTTCATGGCATGACAGGTGTAAAAACATAAAAGACCTCTCTACTCTTAAAACACTTTTTTAAAGAGTAAGTTCCAGACATGCTCTTTTGGCTCTAAATACTTCACCATGTATTTCCCAAGTATGCAAAACAAAGTAAAAATTACCAAATCTTACTTTTTGATCATTTTTTTTTTTTTTTTTTTGGTTTTTGACAGAGAGAGAGACAGAGAGAAGGGGGAGGGCCCAGAGCAATCTCCATAGTTGACATTAGTTTTCCATATAGTTTCACTCCACAGGTGGGCACAGGGCTGCGCAGGGCAGGAACTGGGTCGGGAGCCTCCCACATAGGTCCCAGCAAGAACTGAACTGAGGGCACACCCCAGTTCAGCATGTGGTTCCACGTGGGCCGGGGCCGGGATTCTATCCCTGGTCTCTGGAGATGCAAAGCGAGCGCTTAACCCCCTGAGCCATCCCAGCTTCCCCTGATCAATTTTTTTTTCCTTTAAAGATTAATTAATTTATTTATTTTTATCTATTTTTTTGACAGAGAGAGAGAGATACAGAGACAGAGAGAGAACTGAACTGGGGAAACTCCCCAGTTCAGCATATGGGTTCCCACGGGCCGGGGCCAGGATTTGATCCTCAGTCCCCGGCGCTGCAAAGTGAGCGCTTAACCCACTGAGCCATCCCGGCTTCCCCCTGATCAATTTTTAAAATAAAAATTTTCATTGCTTACAAATGGGAAAATTAATGAAATGATCAGTTTTTACCAAGCATTCAGTATGCAAATGGTGTCTCTTCCTGGATGAATAATTATTTCTAAGATTTAGCTTCTGTTTCACCAATAATTTTAATAGTGGAGATAGACACTGGAGGTTTCTGATTTTTGTTTCTGTCATTACAGCTATTGTACAGGGAGATACGCTGGAAGACATTTACAACCAAGTGAAGCAGATCATAGAAGAACAGTCTGGTCCTTACATCTGGGTTCCAGCAAAAGAAAAGTTATGAGGACTGATGTTTCTCTGTTTCTCTTTTCCACAAGCTCATTTCCTTTGATGTTTCTTGCCCTTTCCTTCTGGAGTCTCTTTCTTCAATACTCCTTCCATGTTAAATCATATCCCACTCATCATGGTCTGCAGTTGCACTCATTTTTGACATCTCGTATCTCCAAGTTGAATCATCTGTTATTTTATGTCACTATTGGTTTGTGGCCACTTTTCAGAACTGAAGATGGAATGGCCTGACCAGCTATTAAGTATTTGGGGAGATGGAAAAATTGTGGTAAAATTCCTTAATGTTTAAGGGAAAGTAACTAGAGACTCAGAAAAGCTTTATATACATTCTTTTCAAATTTAATATAAATGAAAGAAAAGCGGTTTTAATCAGTGATTTAGTAAACTTCAAGCAACAATGCACGCTTAACTTTAATAGCAAGGTTTGGCCAATATATTCTCAAGTCCTTTTCTCAGTTGATTTCTATTATCAGAGCAAATATTTCATTATAGACAAATAAGGAAAATATGTTTTTTAATTTCAAAATTAATGTCAATTAACACATAATTTCACAAGGGATATTCATTTTTCATAAGAGTCCTTCTTAAAGTCTTATTGTTTGAGATTTTTTTCCCTGGTACATTTGCTAAGGGTAACAATGTTCAGATGTTTTTAATCTACTTGTGTAACACTATTTATAGTGTCTGACAAAAATTGTTCATAGATAGTGGTCATCACATTTTCTGATTGGAGGCCATGTTTAGGTGCTAGGGGGAAGCTCACCTTTTATACATAAGGTTGAGAAAACTTCACAGACATTACAGTGGTGATGTAGTGATCATTCTGGCAATGGAAAAGGAGTCCAAATCATGGTCTAAAACTTTAAGTGTATTCTTAGGGATCAGATTTTAATGAATATTTTACCCACAATAACTGCCTATTTTGTTATAATAAAAATATATATAAATATATATATATATAAAACTTTCTTTAACTAAACTCTGTAACTATGGGAATTATTTTCTTTACATAGTTGCACACACACAAACATATATATTTAAAATATATTTTTTTCTTTTGCCACCTACTCTTAACTTTTTTGTTTGGTTTTTAAATTAAATATTAATTGATTAGACTTTATCTTCCTTAATTGTGTGAACTGAAAACAGGGGTATGATGGTTATGGAAAGAACTTTTAGGGAAATTAGATTATAAGTAAAAGTATGAGCATGTTCTCCTCTTTTCTACAAAACTTTTCAGATGGTTCCTAGTTGGTTTGTTTTTGGTTTTTTCCGTAACTGTTGTTCTTGTCATTGGGTTTGAATTTGGTCTTCTGCCTCCCCTTCCAGTTATCCTCCTTTTAGTAATAGGCAAACAGGCAAGAGCCTCACCTGTGCGTGTTTTTCCTTCAGAATGCACACCTTTCATCTCTCATGGCTGCTCTGCCCTAGAGTTACGCAAATCTTCAAGGTGATCAGTTTCAAGAAATTTTAGTGAAAGATAGATATGATTTCAGAAATCAGTTTCTCTGGTGTTTTATATTAACAATATTGTTTAGCTTCCTATTGCTTTTTTGGAGTTGTTTATTAAATACGTGTTTTTGAAAACCTCATTACAGTTTCTGAAACAAATGAATACTGGTTTGTAAAGAATTATCAACATTATCCATTCCATTTATGAGAAAGAGGAGAACAGCTAATAAACTTTATTGAAAAATTCATATGTTAAATGTGTCTTGAATTCTGAAAGAAAAATTTATTTTATAAGCTAACATTTTCTTGGAACAGTTTGGGGCATTATGTAATTTATAAACAATTTAGGAGCCATTGCAACCTAATCAAAATTTCTTCAGTAGGTTTGGAATTATGTTAACACATTCAAGTATATAGTATAGCTGTTACGCTAAATATAGCGGATTGATAACAAACATAATTATACTAGAAAAAAAATATTATAAAGTGATTCAAGAGCCCCAGAAATCACCTTAAAGCAAGACCCCAGGATAAGCCATTTTGAAATATTTATTGGTCACATTACAAAATATAAAGAACTTATAAAATGATGCCATTTGTGTATTAAAATACATATGAGAGCTATCCAGAAAACAAATCCTGCCATAAATGCCTCTATTTTTCAAATTACATAGCTGGTTACTTTCCAGATACCCCCATATTACATTGCTTTATAGATGATGTTAGGTGATTTTGGGGGTGGGGGGGGAGGGGAGTAAAAAAATACAGTTACCTTTGAATAGCATGGATTTGAACTGCATATGATTAGGTCCACTTATGTGTGGACTTCTTTTCAGTAAATATACAGTCAGCTCATCCTATCCCTAGGTTTCTCATCTACAGATTCAACAACTGGATCAAAAACAGTATTTTCACTCCTCAGTTAGGAATCCACAGATGCAGAGGGCCGACTGTGCATTGTTCTACACTATTTTATATAAGGGACCTGAGCATTCATGGATTTTGGTACTTGTGAGGGGTCCTGGAACCAGTCGCCCATGGATCCTGAAGGACTAGTTAACTTTTGAGGGTGTCACCCTAACCCCCATTTTCTTCAAGGGTCAACTGTACTAAGTTTTATGCAGCTTTCTAGTTTGTAAGGAATTATTAATAAAATACTAATTGCTTGCTTCTATGCAACAGTCACTTCTGTATATTAATAAAAAGATGTACTAGGCTCACTATAAGGCTTAAGTGAAATAACTTTCCCAAGATGACTTAGTAAGTAGCAGTGCTTGGTATTTATATCCAAATCTCTGTCCCAAGTTCTTTCATTTTTCAGCACCCTATTGTGTAAGGCACTACTATGACTTGACTTATGTTATTTTGGTTCCCCTTACCGATAAAGACTTTGGTGAAGGTCCTTGCCCAAAGTCACACAATAAATAAGGACAGACCCATAAAACAAGTCATTCCCCATCACAGCTGAAAGGACTGTTTCTGGGAAACAAGTCAGCCTAGCACTGTCATGAAAACAAAAATCTTTAAAACCAAAATGCAACAGTATTCATTAGAAGAAAGTTCACTATTCTAATACACAGAATAATATGTTGGATGTTTTATGAAATAGCCCTTATTTTATAATATGCTTCTTAATGTCCTTAAGTTGGCACAAATGCCTCTTAAATGTGACTACTTACTTCTGGTTGCTTTCCTGAGCTCTTCAAAAAATGGAAGTTTGCAGAGCTCATTCCAACAGCATACTCTGGTTAAATACCTGCTAAACTACTGAAGATTTACATACATATTAGTTATTTAAACTCAAAATATGGCAGTTTGGAGACTTTACTAGTGAGGAATGCTTACTTTCTAAAGTATTAAAATAGTTACCTTCCAAGATTCTCTGCTATGAATACCCTTAGTTTACATGTTGAAACAAGCCCAGAGATCCCAACGTTACACTCCAAATCAGGAAGAGCCAGAATTAGAACTTTTAATTCCTGACCCCAGGAAGAGTGGTTTTTCTACTATCCTAGTTTCTTTTCCTCACATGCCATGAGCTGAATTTGATGGGTTATTTAGTCCCTTAATCAGATTGATTTGCTGATTAAAAGAAAGTGTGGGGATGCCAGGCTAGCTCAGCAGTTGAGCACTTACCTCGCAAATGTGAGGTCAAGGTTTGATTCCGGCCCGGGCTCATGCAGACCCCATATGCTGAACTGTGGTCCAACTTCCGGGATGGCTAAGCAGCAAAGGTTCTCACGTTCCATGCAGGTCGCCCCCAGTTCTACTCCCCCACCCCCACCCCCATGAGGCCCCACATCCACCTGTGTGGAATGAAACCATGTCACAACTAATGATGTACAACTACGGAGACTGCTCTGAGCCCACCCCCTCATTTCTCCCCCTTTATCCTCTTAAACAATAAAAATATTTAAGTGTCGATAAACAAGAAATTTTATTGAGGCGTTTGAATTTGAAAAGATGTAAAGGAGAAACACAGATGTCACTTTTTTGAGCCAAGTTTAGATTATCTGATGTTTTAGTCCAATGTTGAAGATTCCGTTGATCTCCCTGGAGAACTGCACAGTGTAGCCACTGGTTTGGGCAGCAGAGTACTATAATGTGAAGAATGTGGGATGTGGGTCAGCCTGACTCAAATACCAGCTCTGTCACAGGTTACATAACTAACCTTGGGCAAGTCATGTCCTTCCTCTTTTTTACCTCTTTAAAGTAGAGATACTTTAAGAATAACTTTCTAAGTAAAGGGCTATCTCCATGCACTCTAAAAGTTAATCCCCTTTTCCTTTAGAATCAGTAGTCTGGAATTGTTCCAACTTTCCTTGTACAGATTAACCCAAGCCCTTGCTTTGCCATATTTTAAATGGGAATCAAATGGCTACATTGCAGGGTCCTTATAAAGCTTACACATCTGAGTGTGTACAAAACAGCAATCACAGTAGATACTTGAATACTCCTTTTCGTCCTCTTGCTCAGGGGTGTAGCAGGAAACAAATACACTCCACCATATTTCATCATCTATAGAGAAATCTTTGCAGACATAGTTAAAGAAATTATTTACATTTCAGTTCCTATAATTGTGTTTACTCATGTTTACTCATCTCTTCTAAGGATCCCTACTTTTATCAGTTGCTATTTGACCTAATTCATTCAACAAACTTGGAGCTGGAAGACATGGTGATTTCATAGGCCATACTCACATCTTTAAATTGACTCTATGCTGCACCTTAGGAACTCTGATGTTTACCTTAAGTAGGAAAAGACTATTCAATCTGAGAATATATTCATCCCCATTTCTGCTAATCGAGCATTAATGACCAATTTCATTTGGACAGTTTTTAAGTAGAAATCAGTGTACAAAACATGTGAAATAAGATATAGTGAATTTTCTGACAAGTAGAGTAGAGCGAGTGATGTAATCTTTCTTTAGGATGTCTAAAATTGGATTTGTTTACCTCACAGATGGGAGAGCTAAAAACAAGACGGAAGTCCCATATGTTCCACACTATGAATCTCTACAAAAAGGTTTTCTAAATCTTGTGAGTGATTTGATCAAAAATATCCACTTTCCTAGTGGTATTTAAGACTAGAGAAGGGAAGCTGGGATGGCTCAGTGGGTTAAGTGCTCGCTTTGCAGCCCCGGAGCCCGAGGATCGAATCCCGGCCCCGGCCCATGTGGACCCATATGCTGAACTGGGGAGTGCCCCCAGTTCAGTTCTCACTGGGGTGACACCCCGGCCCAGTTCCTGCCCTACGCAGCTCCGTACCCACCTGTGGAGTAAAACTATATGGAAAACTAATGTCAACTATGGAGACTGCTCTGGGCCCTCCCACTTCTCTCTGCCTCTCTTGCTGTCAAAAAACAATAAAAATAAATCTGAAAAAAAAAAAAGACTAGAGAAGATACCCCTTGATGACAGATCCCTTTCTCTGAAAGTTCAGTGCTTGGTTCAGATCTAGTTTATGTGACATTCCTCACTTGCACTTACAAGGAAAAAGCTTTACTAACCTTTTAACTATTTTTCTACCTGTAGCTAATACTAATACTATTCTTCCCTAAGGGGCTTTTTTTTTTTTTTTTCCTGTCACTACCACTGCCATCACTCTAATCCAGGTCCGTAATGCACCCTCACTCCCAGGCCTGGATTAGTGCAATGACTCCTTCAGCCATCTCCCGGCCTCTAATTTGCTCCCTGGCTGATAGGCCATCCACCAGGTGACTTCCTAAAATGCATTTTGGATTGTGCTTTTTTGCCCACTGACCTTCATGGGTCCTAAGTTCAAAATAATTGACTTCCCTATAAAGCATATTTCCTGGATATTGTACATATATGGTCAATAAATCATCTGCCAGCACCTATGGCCACAGCCATGCCTCTTATTCACACACCCTCTGCAGCGCTTGTCTTATAGCTGTTGGTCACACAGATTCCTACCTAGCTCATTGTTGTGCCCTCCCTACCCAGTCTCCTATCAAAATCCTACCGTCAAGGCCCAACCTCCTGCAGGAGCTTTCCCAATTACAGCCCCTGAAGCCTGGATTCCTGCAGTGCTTACTGGGTGTCCACTTAACACTGCACACAGCTCCCTGTGGCTGCTTTTACCTTTTCAGGTACACAGTTTTATCTCAGATTAGGTGGCCTTCTGAACAGAGTGAACAGCTCCTCTAGGGTCATGGCTTTTAATGGGCTAAGAACAGGCTTGCATAAGTGTTAGCAGTAACTTCATGTAAATTAGTAGAGCTGGGAGGACGGAGGAGGGGCTGGGCATAGATAAAATGAAGTTCTGACTATAAGTCTCTAGGTCAGCTAATTTTTTTTTTTTTTTTTTTTTTTTAACTTATAGTCCTTTTCTTTCTGGTTCCTGGTATAGTAACCTCCCTTCCTGAACATGTTTTGTGGTTTTTCTCTTTTTCTACCAATTTTATCTTCCTTGTGCCTGTGTTTTCATTATAAGTCATCTGAAACCCTCCTTGGAAGTAGATGGGGTATGAATAATTTCTCTGAAAGTCTTAGTGACAGAGTCAAATATAATATTCTTGATTTTATTTCTTTACTCTCTACCTCCTTTTGTACTGGTTTTCATTCACATTAAACCTTATGAAATAGATGGAGATTTGTTAATGGTGTTACAGCTATATCTCCAGAGTTAATCTTGGAGCCTTTTAATCCTCTTCTACATTTTAAAGTCTGAACGGCAAGGAAATTTTTCAGGGAAAACAATATTTTGTGGTTTGATAATTAAAATAATAAACTGAGCTTAGGGGGCCGGGGGTACTTACACTTGAATGCAGGTTTCCCATCCCTGAGGAAGAAGCATTTTCTACACACAGGACCTCTCTGCGTGTCGTCCCGATACCATCCCTCACATCCTCCTCAGTCACCCCTGTCCCTGTATCCTCAGTCTTCTTCCTCCATGAGCTATGGTGCTCTGTGATCAAATCTCGCCTATGCTAGAAAATCCTTCCCTGACCCAGACTCCCCTGACAACAACCCCTCTCCTCCTCCTTTCTAGCCAGCTATCTGAAGACACACTGTCCACTTTCCCACTCACTTATAATAAGTAATAACAGGTACTGAATGCCGACTGTTCTCCAGGCCTGAGGCCAGACATTGGGGCCTTCCTGGTGGAGCTCAGCCCCCTGGCCAAGCTTCAGGCCTTGCCACGCCTCAGAAACTGCTTGGAGCTATCTGAGGACCTCCTAGTCCCCAAATGCTGTGGCTCCTCTCAGTCCTTCCCCCTCAGCAGCATGACGCACTCACTAAAACCCAATAGTTTAACTTAATGAAACTCAATAGTTAGCTATCATTCTCCATGTCCAGCACCCTGTGAGGAGTACAGAGGACAAGCACAGGGTCTGCCTTTGAAAGCTTACACATGGAGTACCCTGTAGCCAGATGACCAGCTTCCCCTAAGTCCAGCTTCGTGAAGAAAACACTTACAAAGAGGCAAAAACTTTGGTTCCCAAAACACTCACAAAGTACCGTTGATCTCAATATGCAAATCCAGATGTATAAACAAGTCACCAAATACTACATGATAAATGACATCAGGAGGAAAGCAAGTCCTCAAATAATGTAATTTCATTACAACATGGATAAGAAAAAAGAAATCGATTCCCTGCTAGGGCCCCTGTCTGTGTGGAGTCTGTACATTCTCATGTCTGTGTGGGTTTTCTCCAGGTCCTCCGGTTTCCTCCCACATCCCAAAGATGCAAGTGAGGTGAACTGGCATGTCCACATTGTCCAGTCTGGGTGTGGGCGTGTGTGAGTGCACCCTGCCGTGGGCAGCCGGTCCATGGGGGGGTACCGCCTAGCACCCTAAGGTGCCAGGATATGCCCTGGCCACCTGTGACCCTGAATTGGAATAAATGGGTTGGAAAACAATGACCTTCCTTGTTTTTATTAATCGTTCTTAAATGTCTGTGTAGTTCACATTTATTTTAATGTTTAATATTAGAAGGGCTTTGGGTCTCTATTTAGAACTTTGGAGATGTTTTGTGACCAGAAATATTCCGTAGGAATTCTTGTTTGTGTCAGTTAGCCTGCGGTAAATAGATTTCATTATACATCGTTTCTCTTCAAGTTGCAGTTTCCGAAAACCCATCAACATCATTACATGAGGATTCACTGCAAGAGCGGTAGCCTTTGATAACACGTTTACTGCTGCAAATGTTCATCATTGCTAATTTTCTCTGTGCATACCAGCCCATTCTAGTGTCCCCCAGAATGAAAATTGAACATGTCCTTAGTCAAAGGCATTACAGCCCATAGAAATAGAAAAACATGAAGTGTGGTTTGTTGAAATGGAAAAAATGTGATTTTTCCTAAGATGCTAGGTAAAAGAATTGTTCACCAACACTCTACTGGCTCATGAGCCCCCACCCTCGCCAGTCTCCCTGTCGAAGGCCCCGTCTTCTAAGTCCCCAGAGCCTGTCTTTAGTGTGTTCTAGCCTGCGGCATCTGTGCCTGTTCCTTGGCAGCCTGAATCGTCGGAGAGCCAGGACTGTCTTTGGTAGAGTGCGGAGAAGCCCTTTGCATTTCACATCATGGAATAGGGTCAGGGTCCCAAAGCACCTTACCGAAGCAGTACAAAACCAGTTCTTGTCATTTTTATACTCTCTCACCTCAATATGAGTGCAGAGTGGGGACCCAACTATCCTCAGCGCTTCTGCTTCTCTATGAGGTTGTTCCTGAATTAAATTACTGGCTCATTATAACCCTCATTGCATCCCACCCATTCAGAAATGACAGGATCCAGGCTCCAGCTGAGGCAGAGGTATTGATGCAAAGCTATGTGCATGTCAAGGCCAAGCAAACGCGCCTGGAGCTCAAGACAGCAGGCTCACTGATGAGTCACAGTTGAGGGATGATTCCTGAGAGTTAGTCCGTGAAAGTTTCTGGAGCTCTTAGGCAGTAGCTGTCTGACACCTCATCAGTGTCACCTGGAGTCTTGCTAAAGGAATGACTTAACACAAATCCTTCACTACCTTCTGGTTGCTCAAGGAATGTGAAAAATGAGCCTTCCCATCCTCACACTCATGAGGGTGAGGACTGCTACAGAAACGTACTTTTCCGTTCTCTTAAGCAGGCCATCGGCCCTCCGTCAGGGCCATCTGTTTCGGTGGATCCAGCTGAGGATGGATCCCCACATGCCCCCTCAGATTCTCTCGAGCACATTGCTGTTAGGGGAAGAATCAGGGCGCATCCGAGCCATGGGGACCTACCTTTTACAATTCCAGAAACTGAAGCCCAGAGAGAAGGACCTTGGTGGAGGACACACAGAGTCAGTAACAAGAAAGTAGAGCTCAGGTCTCCTGAAGCCCGGCCGCTGTAACCTGCCCTGATCATCTCCAGCTTCACTGCCCCGTGGGGGAGCCAGGGCCCCCTCCGGGGCGCACGGAGGCTCACGGCTGGCAAACTCAGACACGGGGGCCCCTTGTCTCTCACTCAGTGTCCTCATTACATGTGTCCTCCACCCAAGACAGGGAGGACTCAGGCCTGGGTCCTCATGAGAGGATGACTGAAGATGAGGACGTGGCAGTAACAATGTCTGCAGTCCATTCTCCAGGTCCCCAACACGCGTGGAGAGCTGCAGTATTGGGCTACCTGGGTCGGACGCCGATCGTGGGCCCTACCTCCAGAGTGTGTGTGTGACAGTGGGTCAGAGGCGGGCCTGAGCACTTGCATATCTAACAGGATCCCGGCCGCTGCCGCTGCCGCTGCTGCTGGGGACACTTTGGGACCGCTGGCCTAGAAAACTAGACAATCCATTCTTCCCCCAATCTCTTGCTTTGTCTTCTTCTGCTTCCTCTTCCTCCTCCTCCTCTTTGGTCTTCTCTCCATCACGGAGAGCATGAGGGGAGCCAGGCTCTGCTGAGGGCCTGGGTTCCAGCCCCAGCTCCGTCACTACATGTGCTCCCTGGGGCAAGTCACTTCCTTCCCTCTTGAGGTGTAAGGAGCGGCCTTCACCCCCTGCCACATCCTCCCCAGCCAGGACCCATCCGCGAGGGTGCGTCTCTGCACCCCCAGATGCTGCAGTGTGTGCTGGAGACAGGCTGTGAGTGAATCCGATGCCCTTTCCGTTTCCAGCTCAGACTCCTGGACTCTGACCTCCTCCTACCTTCCAAATCGGAGCTTTTCCCTCTCCAACGGGACATGACATTTGGGCTCTTTCTAGGACTCGGGGAAGGGAGGATGCTGGCAGGCGGGACAGCTGAGGGGAGCCTCCCGAGTTGCGGGAATCAGGCCTTCGGGAGCAGATACGGCTCACGGGGACCGCGGAAGGTGCGGGCCCCGGCTCCCCCGTTGGACTCGGCCCTCAGCCAGCCGGGCTGCGGCACGGCCCGTGCGGTCCGCCAGGGGCCCGGCCTGGGCGGGCGGGCGCGTCCTGGGGGCGTGGACACCGCGGGGCACGCCCCGGCGCCTTAAGTCGCTGTGAGCCCGAGCGGGAGGAAGGAGGGACGAAGTCCGGCTGCGCTGACCCACTTGGACCCAGACCCAGACCCATCGGAACCCGACCCGCCCCAGCCTAGCTGCAGGCGCGCCATGCGGGGCCCCAGCGTGGCTCTGTGGCTCTTGCTGGCTCTGCGCACAGGTGAGGCTCCGCCGTCCGGCGGTGGGAGCAGAAGCCGGGCAGCTGGAGCCGGACCGGGGGTCCTGGAGCTCTCCAGCGCCCCTGGGCGGGGTCCCGAGGGCGGGGAAGTGTGTCCTGAACCCGTGTCTCACGGCTGAGGGCGATAGAGGGCACGAGCACTGGCCCGGGCAGACCGGAATGTCTGGAGGGCTTCCTGGAGGAAGCGGCATGGAGCTTGGCCTGGAAAAAGCAGACCTGTGACTCGCCCAGGAGAGGCGCGCAGAGGCGAGGAGTGGGGGGCTTGGCAGTGTCCGTGGACGCCCTTGACGGGCGTGGGGGCCAGAGGAGGGCTTGGGGGACCAGAACGGCTCTACCCCGGAGCCCCGGAGCGGAGGGCGGCGGGAGAACGTCGAGAGAACTGGGAGGGACGGGGCGCCAGACACCCCGGAGGAGACCGCTCCCGGGCGCCCCGCGGGGTGCAGGGAGGGATGAGGGGCTCAGGCTGGCGGCCGCATCCCACCTCCCAAGCGAGCCGGCCGGGCCTGCGGGACGCGAGGCGGGACCTCGGGGAGCTGTTCGCAGGGATCTCGGCCGGACTCTGCTGCAAGGCCGGGCTCCCGTCACCGCTCTGATCACGTCGATGCAAAAACACAGACGTGCTACCGCCCAGTTCCCCGGGGTGCAGCCCTGCGAGGGGAGGGCAGCTCCACGTCGCGGAGTGCGCCCCCCGCGCGCCCCGGAGCTGGGGGAGTGGAAGGCAGTGGGGAGCACGGGCTGCCCCAGAGCGGGGCTGGGACCTGGGGGCGGGCTGGGACCTGGGGGCGGGCTGGGACCTGGGGGGCGGGCTG
>PVKE010043225.1:0-13454 GCA_004027555.1 Craseonycteris thonglongyai | reverse complement strand
TTAATAATTAAAAATTGTTAGGATTTTCCAATTGCCTTTGAGTTATAGATAGAAGATTCTTAGTTTGGGATGCTGTAGAGCCATGTTTCCAATAATAAAAAAATTCATCTGGAATAAAAAACAAAACAAAACTGATACGCAGAAGAATCAGAGACAAGAGTCAGTGAGAGGAAAAATCGTGACTGGTATAGGATCATAAATTCTGTCATCTCTGAGTTATATTCCACTCTTGCCTTTTCTGTGGGTTGATTACATGAGACAGTAAATTACTTATATTTGTTTAAGTTAGCTGAGTTTTATTACTTGCAACTATAAGGGTTCCAAATAACTACGAATTCTGAATTCTGGGACACCAGGAAATATTTTTAAGAATGCCCAGAAAGTCTCTGATAACATACATCCTTGTCACGTGCACCTGGAATATTCACTGAGGCAGGACATATTGTAGGTCAATTTAAGGAAACTGAAGTCAACAAAATACAAGAGCTTTTGGAAAAAAAAAAAAAATCCAATCATTGTTAATATAAAGATAATGGTTACATGGCAACTGGTTATTTTCTGGACAATCCTCATATATTCAGTGATGACAATGGAGTTATTAGATATCAATAACAAAAAAGATATCTGAAAAATCCCAAAATGTTTACTAGTTAATACTCTTCTATATAACTTGTGGACTAAACAAGAAATGACTAGAAACAGAAATTATTAGAAATAAAATATTTGGAATTTAATGAAAATAAAGACTTAATATGTCAAAATATGTTATAATAAATACTAACAGTTAAATAAATAATACATATTATAACCATTAATATCTAATAAATTATAATAATATTAACAGTTAAATGCTGTTAATGTGTTAATTCTTCCTAAATTGATTTATAGTTACATTGCTTAGTATGATAGCCATTAGCTCACATGAGGATATTGGACACTTGATATGTGGCTAGTTTGAATTAACATATGCTATGAATGCAAAAACACACCAGATTTTGATGACTTAGCACCAAAAAAAGAATGTTAAATATCACATAAATACTTTTATATTGGCTACATATTGAAATGATAGTATATTTGTATGTTCAGGCAATTAAAATATATTAAGATTAATTTCACAGGTTTTACTTTTTTATTTTACTGTGGCTACCAAAAAAAAAAAAAAAGTAAATTATGGATATGGTTCTTTTATTTTGGCTTGGGTTGTACTATGGTCTGAATGCTTGTGTTCACCCCAAATTCATTTGTGGAAACCTATTCCCCAAGGTAAAGATATTAGGAGTTGGGGCCTTTGTAAGGTGAATACGTTATGAGGAGCCCTCATAAATGGGATTAGTGCCCTGAGAAAACTCCCTTGCATCTTCTGCAACATGAAATTACAGCTAGATTACTGCTATTTATGAACTGATGCAGACCCTCACCAAACAGAGAACCAGACCATACAGGCACCTGATCTCAGATTTCTAACTTCCAGAATTGTGAGAAGTAGATTTCTGTTGTTGATACACCACTGAGTCTGTGGAATTTTGTTATAGCAGCCTGAATGGACCGAGACACATTGAATCTAATTGGTCAGCATTGATTAATAGCTTTAATGCAGTTCCAAGCAGAACTCCTGACGAATTTTCTTAAAAATTGACAAAAGGATTATTAAATTTAAATTGAAATGCAAAGAACCAAAATAAGCCAAAATAATTTTTTTTAAGAGCGATGTTGAAGATTTTGTACTTTCTGGTTTCAGACTCATTATAAAGCTAATTATAAAGTAATCAAGACAATGTGGTATTTGGCTTATGAATACACAAATGAATCAGTGAAATACAAAATTGAGTTAAAAAATTTCACTACATAATATATCCTAAATTAATTTTTAGCAAAGCATGAAAGTAATCCAATGAGGAAAGGATAGTCTTTTCAACAAATGATGTTGGAACAACTAGATAGCTATATGGAGAAAAATGAATCTTGGTCCTTGTGATACACAACGATTAATTTGGAATCATCCATAAAACTAAATATAAATCTTCTAAAATGAAACATAGGAGAAAAATCTTTGCAACCTTAAGATTGATGAAAATTTCTTAGAACAAATAAGTACAAAGTATAAAAGACCATCAAAATAAAATATTTTATAATATCAAAATTTAAAACTTCTGATTAATAATGGAAACCATTAAAAATAAAATATTAACCACAAACAGAGAAAATATTAGTAATCAGTATATTTGACTAAGGACTAGATCCAGAAAAATACAAAGAACTCTTAGAGCTCCATAGTAAGGATACAAGAAGTCTTATTAAAATTAGGCAAAGAGGGGAAGCTGAAATGGCTCAGCAGGTTGAGCACTGGCTTTGCAGCCCCAAAGCCCAAGGATCGATTCCCAGCCCCGATCCACGCAGACCCATATGCTGAACTGGGGTGTGCCCCAAGTTCAGTTCTTACTGGGGCCTTTGCAGGAGGCTCCTGGCCCAGTTCCTGCCCTGCACAGCACCACACCCACCTGTGGAGTGAAACTATGTGGAAAACTAATGCTGTCAACTATGGAGACTGCTCTGGGCCCTCCCCCTTCTCTCTGTCTCTATCTCTGTATCCCTCTCTCTGTGTCAAAAACAATAAAAATAAATCTTAATTTTTTTCTCAGATAGTCTGAGAAATAATTTCCTGGCAGCCAAGTGCTATAACCCACATACTAGACAGAATATCCTTGTAAAAGTATGAAAATTCTATCTGTAAGACAAATTATTATAGCTATTGTCTTTTTTTCCATAAGGAAAAATAAAGTTATAGAAGCTCGTCTTAAATACATGGATCATAGCTTGTGAGTTTTGTAACATTTTATCAACTATAAAAGAAGTCTAGTGAAACTACACATGTGCATTTTTTGTTACTCTTTTATGCTATCCTCAAACTATTATCTATCAGTAGCCAAACAAAACTATTCATGCTAACTGGAGGTGAGAAAGTTCAACTTGTTTATCAAGACAGAAACATTTTATTGCTTATGTTTTGCACAGTGAAGCAAACTGATAAGGTTTAAAAGAGGAAATCCACTCATGCTAGGAATATGATAGATGAAATTATCTTTAGGCTTAAACTTCCTTCTTGGCATAGGCTTAAAGAATAAATTTTTCAAAATGCATTTTTTTTTGAACCAGGTGAGAAGTTTATATTTTTATACATTAAAAAAATAAAGAATAGTCCAAAAAGTTCTTCAAACTGTGTTGATGGGTAAAAACAAGAAACATGTGTGTTTCTATAATTTTTATTTGGAGATATGTCTACTACCCTCACAAATCTAACCTGAACTATAATTACAGCTTTGCCCCCAATTCATTATGAAGTATCTTTTGGGAAGTCACTTCATTTCTCTGTGTTTTACATATATGTCTGATGAGATGATGAAATTAAACTGGACAATAGATAAAAGACTTCATAAAAACAGATTCTTAAGTTAAGGTCAGATGGTTTCTGATCCCATATTCATGCTTATGAATGACCTGTACATTATAAATTATTCCAGTTTAAAACACATCTCATTGTCTTCACCCTAATTGGGCATGCCTTTACTTTGTATTTTTTCCTTTCTTGTATCATCTCCCTTTCTACTTCAATAGCAATAGAAATCACTCTTCCTTTTTCTTCATAGCTAACAGACTAATGGCTGTTTATATTCTTATATTCTTATAGCTCTTTATATATTCCTCTTTCTAAAGTTTTAGTTCCGGGGAAGCCGGGATGGCTCAGTGGGTTGAGCACTCACTTTGCAGCGCCAGGGACCGGGGATCAAATCCCGGCCCTGGCCCGTGCGGAACCATATGCTGAGCTGGGAGCTCCCCCAGTTCAGTTCTCTCTCTGTCTCTGTCTTTCTCTCTCTCTGTCAAAAATAAATAAATAAATAAAAATATATTTTAAAGTTTTAGTTCCAATGAAGATACTTAGCAATAGATACAAAAGCATAGTGCTGAGTTTATTCTAACACATGGATAGAAGAATTGGTTATCCATATAGAAGGAAAATGAAGTTAGATCCCTACCACATACTATTAATACATGTGAAAGTCTATTACCAAAGGAATGCAAATATAAATGTGAAGGATAAACCATAAACATTTTAGAGAAAATGTACTTAGGATCTCAGGATAGGAAAGGATTTAAGACATAAAAAGCATATCCGGAGGACAAAAGGTTTAGGAGAAAATTTCAACCTCATAATTGGGAATAATTTTATTTTTAAGCAATATTGTCTTTTTAACAAAGACAATAATTCTAAAAGGAGAGACTGCTAAGTTCCACTCCATTAAAATTAAGAATTCTGTTCATCAAAATAACATAATGAAAATAAAAAGATACTACAAACTGTAAGAAGATATTTGTAACAAATACAAGCAGAAAAGGTTTATTATTATCATGGTACAGGAAAAGCTCATAAATAAAAGACAAAGAAGACTCACTAGAAAAAAAAATGGGCCAAGAAAGAAAAACAAGCATTTCATAGAAGAGAAAACATGAATAGCTCATAAACATAAGAAGAGAGACTCATAAAAATTATTAGTTGTCAGGAAAATGCAAATTAGAACACAATTTTATATCATTTGACATCTACTACATTGGCATAAACTAACAATCCTGAAAATATCATGTATTGGCAGTGGTACAAACATTGAGGAATCTTAGGCACTGTTGGTTGGGTATATATATATTGAAAAACAATTAGGTACTATCTTGTAAAGGTGACTAGTCATAGTCACATTCCCTACAACCCAGCAATTCCACTCCTGGGTACAGAACATCTCTCTGAGAGAGAGATATACGACAAGAGCAGCATAGTTAATAATAACCAAAAAACCTGGAAACAAGATAATTCTATCAATGAGAAAATAAATACCTAGGTATAGTCACCTAATGGAATATTATTTAATCTTGAAATGAACCATATGCATATGCTTCAGTATGGATTAATGTCAGATGTGTAGATTGAGAGGAAAAAGAAAGCTGCATAAAACTATATACAAAATGTTGTTATTTCTATAAAGCTCAAAAAACCATATTCACATGTGGTTCATCTAATAAAGCAAGTAACTGATAAACAGAATTCAGGATAGTGTTTACTTCTTTGAAGGAACAGGAAAGGGAAGGAAAACACAAGTACTTACAAAGGCATTTACAGTGTTCTAAATCTTAAGTGTAACTATAATTTAATTTGTGTTTTATCTTACTTATATTTACATGTATGAAATACTTTGTAACTAAATATATCCTGTCATGGGATGAATTGTACCCCTCTCCCTGAGTTTATATATTGAAGTCCTAACTTCAAGTAACTCAGAATGTGAATTTATTTGGAGACAGGGTCTTAAAAAATGTAATTAAGTCGAAATGAGGTCATTAGGGAGGTATTTAATCCTATATGACTAGTGTCCTTATAAGAGGAGATTTGGACACAGACATGTATAGAGATAAAAACATTGTGAAGACACTCATTTGCAAGCAAAGGAGAGAGGCCTCAGTGGATACTTACCATGCAGACACCTTGGTCTCAGACTTCTGGTCCCCCAAAGTGTGAGAAAATACATTTCTGTTGTTTAAGCCACCCAGTTTGTGGTATTATGGCAGCCCACGCAAACTAGTACAATGTGATTCCATAAAACAAGATAAATTACATTTATTACTTAATTTTTTTAGTTATTCATGAGCTTAATTCATTTGTTATCTGAAAATCTAACCATCATTGTAATATATTCACATAAGGAAATACCGTATATTCCATGATTAAAACAACTGATTTATAAATTAGTATTCTGATTTGCAGTCCTTTCACATACATGGAACTCAAATATTCTCCTTTCCATTTTCTACTGAAGGGCCCTGATTCTTTAGTCACCTCATTACTCAGTCTTGATTTTTTAAATGACCTACTTCTTTTAGGAATGGTGATATGTGTTTCCTTCACAAAGCAGAGCCTGAGGTGTGGACTTGGGTGCAGGGGGGTTATTTGGGAGGTAAGAGCCAGTAGCAGAAGTAAGGGATTGGTGAGTGAGTCTGGGAAAAAGAGATCGCCAGTAAAGGCCCAGTAAGGGAGCTGGTTAATGTGGGCCACTGGGGCTCCATAGAGCTAGGGGACCCTATGAGAAACTATGACCTTAAATTTGTCCCTTGACAGATAGGAAGCTGGGACATATCCATGAACTTCTGTCCTCTAGTAGTTGAGAGTTGCCCCCAAATGCATTAATTCCCCTGCAATTCCACATTGCCCTGCTCCTTTCCTTGCAAAAATCCCCAAATATAAAAGCAGAGAGACCTGGTGGGCACTTACAGTAGGGCTGTGGAACTATGCATAGAAACTGTCTTCATAGCTTATTGCTCAAATCAGAGGCAGGCTGCGAGATGTGACATGGGACACAAAAGGCATCTGCTACCAATATGTATTTCACCAATCTGTAGCCAGTGTCTCTGCTGTTCACAGTAGCAAGAAGTGTCTTAGCCAATTTCAGGGAAAATAACACTATTGGGAAAGCAATAAAGTATCCCAAATATTAATACCATGATATCAACAAGAAAGATGAATGAAAGGGAAATCAATAACTAACTGCCTGCTATCTAGCCTTGATGTAGTACAGGTGAAGAAAGCGTACATTTTATGAATTAGATATAATGAAGCTATAGAATAATTAGAAAAAATCAAATTGAAAACATCAAATTTGGAAGGAAGAGAAGAGAGTTCAAGCTAAAATTGTAAGTAATATAAGATATCACTAAGAATTGCTTCTCAGCCTTTTGGGCTAAGATTAAGAAATCACTAAGAAAAGTGCTTACAAATCTGATATAGACAGCAGATAAGTGGAGTGTCAGATATAAAACATGAAGCCAAAATTCACTGGATAAAAAATTGCCTATATATTTTACTGATAACATCAAATTATAATTAATATTATTTTAACTAACCTCACCCATTTGACATAAATAAATTATTTTTCTTTTTTGCTGGCAAAACCATACCACTAATATCAATATTGACAAAAACAATAAACAAATTAATGAATCTGACTCCTGACATGGCATCAAACTTGAGGAACAGGCACATGCTTGTGATTTGTAAATGGAATTTACTTTACTGGAAGCTATGATAAAAAGAGACTCCTCAGTTAAAGAGTCAAGTCTGAACTGATGCTGAAAATGACATAGAATCATCATTATTAATGTGGTAAAACTTCTTTCCACACAGAACATAATCTCTGAGAAATGCTTAGACATCTATCACCACTTGTAAATCAAATTTTTTCTGTGCTCCTTCAAGAACCTTCTCTTTGTTAGTATTTTCTGTACCTAAATGCACTATCCTTTTTTGTGAGACTAAAATCCTTCTCATTCATCAAGTACCAGCTAAAATCTACTTCCCAGGAGAGTTGCTCTGTCTTCCTGTCTTCTTTCCTGACTCTACCAGTCCCTACCCTTAAAGCCAATCTCCCTTCAGATCTCAAAATTCTTGGAACTGATTATAGCTATTTATGGTCTTTTCTCCCACCACACTAAATTACAGATCCTTAAGTGTAGAATTCACATCTGATTTGTCTTTGGGTTCATACTGCATTTTAGACAAACAATTTGCATGTAATGGGAGTTCTAAAAATATTTATTTGTTCAGTAAGTTAAACAAATAATTGCATACTACTCATATACCATAAATTATCTGTTGTTGCTTGCTTTAATGTCTTACAAGCCACTTTCACCTACATATATGTAGAAATCTAGTTCTTCCATTAGTTGGATCCATTTTATAATAATTTTTCACTTTAATTCATGAATTGCTTATTGTTAATCATTGATCATTTGTACTTGTTTGAATTGTCTAATGAGAGTAGAGTCTCAGAAATCTATTGAAGCCCCAAGGACCGAGGATCGAATCCTAGCTCCGGCCCAGGCAGACCCACATGCTGAACTGGGGTGTGCTTCCCGAATGCAGTGAGGCCCCCAATTCAGTTCAAAAAAAAAATGAGGTACTCAGAAATCTAGTTGTGCCATTGGTAGAATTAATGAATGAAAGGGGCAGAATATCCAAATAAAACTTGTCTCTTTTTCTTTTTTGAAAATAGAAATCTTATAAATGAGTTTGGGAGCTAGCATAATAGTTCCCTATTTATTCCAGATATGGTTGTCATTATAGTATCTTCTCTACAGAAATTATTAACAACTCGGTTGTGATTCTTACTAGTTAGTCTTTCTAAAGGTGATTTTTAAGTATTAAAGGAAATTTGGCAAAAAATAAATTTGCTTTGCACTGCAAGTTGGCAGAGATAAACTGCTTATATTCTTCCTTTCTTTATTTCTTCTCTGTGATGTCATTGAGACAAGTATCTTACTCTCTGTAAACAAGGACACTGAAATGAAACTTCCTTTAGAAAAAAACTTAGGGTTTCCTCAGTTAGATCACTCTGAATCCCCACAGTGTACATTTACATTTCAAAAATAGCGATTATAAAAAAATTCAGCAAAGACCAGATTTCTGCAAGACATTTTTGATTCTACTATACTAGTACTACAATCTGATATACTAACTTGGCAAAGAATATTTTATGGGATAAATAGAATTAGCTAAATTTGCCAATGCTAGTCTCCGTAATCATATTTATCATCAACTTAATTATCGTCTCTGGGAAGAACCTTGGAAAAGTTCATATGATCATTTAAACACTCTTTCAGAAGCAACTAATATTGAATCCAGAAAACATTGCCATGATATTAGCCTTTCCAAATACCTCAAGATAGATTTTTTTTTAATCTTACTAAGATAAATAGTATTTCTATATGGTTGGTATCTTAACTTTTAAGGAACTGAACCTCAACTGCTTTTGGTGTTATTTTATGTTCTGGACCTGTGTCGTCCAATACGGTAATCACTAGCCACATGTGGCTATTGAGCACTAGACATATGGCTCATCCAAACTGAAATGAACTTCAATGTTAAGTACAAGTCAGATGTTGAAGATGGAGTAGAAAAAAATATATAATATAAAACTTTCATTAATAATTTTATACTGATTATATGTAGAAATAATAATGTTTAAGACATTTATTAAATTAAGATATTATTAACACTAATTTCATGTATTTCTTTTTCTTTTTTATAAGAACAATTATTAGGATATTTTGAAGATTTATTTATTTTTTATTGTTTTTTTGACAAAGAGAAACAGACAGAGAGGGACAGAGAGAAAGGGGAGGGCCCAGAGCAGTCTTCATAATTGACAGCATCAGTTTTCCACATAGTTTCACTCCACAGGTGGGTGCAGGGCTGAGCAGGGCAGGAACTGAGCTGGGAGCCTCCTGCATAGGCCCCGGCAAGAACTGAACTCGGGGCACACTCCAGCTCAGAATATTTTAAATTACATATGTACCCTGCATTTATGATTCACATAGTTTTATTAGACAGCATTGTTTCACTCCTTTGATCAGTTATGTGCAAATTAGAAATAATTTTTTAGGAATATATAACCACCTACTCATTATTCTAGATTTGATCAATTATTAGTAAGTCAGAAATTTTTAGTAAATATGATAACTAATTTTTCAAAGATGAGCCTGTGTTAGAGTAGTAATATGTTGGGAAGTAATCTTTTTTTTTCATCAACAGTTATTCTCTTTTTTTTAATATTTAATTTATTGTTTTTGACAGAGAGAGACAGAGAAAAGGGGAGGGCTGAGAGCAGTCTCCATAGTTGTATGTCATTAGTTCTTGACATGGTTTCATTCCACACAGGTGGGCTGGAGGCCGTGCAGGGTGGGAACCAGGCCAGGGTCTCCCGCATGGGAGACACGCCCCTACGAGCTGGCAGTTGAACCAGGAGCCTCCCACATGGGAAGTATGCCCAGGTTCAGCATATGAGTCCACACGGGCCAAGGCCAGGACTTGATCCTTGGAGCCTGGGGCTCCAAGGCGAGTGCTTAACCTGTTTAGCCATCCAGCTTTCTCAACAGTTATTTTCAAATATCATAACAGTTTTTTTTACTTAGGCATTCTGTAATCACAAATACCAAAACAATGCATACACACACATACACACACACATGTAAATATATGTATATGTATATGTATATGTATATGTAGTGCTGATTAGCAAATACAGATAGCCATATTCAGTATATCACTTTGCATTTAATAAATAATTAATAAACAATGATTAATAATAAAATGTCAACACTCCAATGCCAAGATACCAATAAAATAAATGCAGAATTCAAAAGAGAATAATTTAAAGGTTTTTACATAAAAGCACTATAAAGAACTAGAATGGAGTTATTAAATTAGAGCAAATTTCTTACCTTTCTTATATCAATTAATCTACAGATTAACTTTTGGCCATTGGTATAGAGAGAATAATTTTTTAATGTTAAGAATATGAAGTGCTTTCTAATAATTATTTTTAAAGTCTGGTTTTGCAAGTTCTTTACCTGCTTTGTCTTTGAGAAAGAAAACTATTTCTCAGCTTCATGTCATGAAAAGTGCAAAAGCTTTGACACACAAATAGGAAAGAGATACTTTTGGAAGGGGTCTATTAACATAAAAGTAGATTACACACTCATCACATTTCCAAATTATTTTTGGACAGTGCTGGTTTTCTATAATTCTATACACTAGAAATGATTCAGAATCAGATACTTAGCATTCAAATCCTCTGTATTATTTAAACCAGAGGAAAAGAGACATGAGTAGTGGATAAGTAGTGTGACTCCCTTTGTATGATTATTGTTGCTAGGGAAACCACTTCCGTCTATTCCTTGTGTTCAGCCTGACCATCTCACTATCTGGCATCACTGCCTCTCAAGAAGGGCAACATCACAGCATGGCATAAGAACAGAAAACAAAAAGGACAAAACCGGTACATTATCTTACTACACACAAATGTTTCTCAGAAAATCTACGTGGTAGTGACTTTTGGGAAACAAAACACAGAACCAGGCCCTCAAAACTAGTATATGCACATGCTCTAGTGGCTACAAGGAACAGACTTCACACATACAAGTATACAAAAAAACCAATTTTTGAGTCACACTTGAGTTTGCAGAAGAGAATATAATGTGTCGGGCCTGGGTAGGGCAGGGCTTGGCAGCTCAAAGTCCCAGGACTTCCTAGGTCAATATGGAGCCCTGTGCTATTTCTGAGAGTCACTGGCAGGAAGCATGATTAGTGAAGTGACCACTGCAAAGACTTAGACACCTTAGGTCCTAGGGGTAGGCTAAGGTATGAAACAGACAAGCTAGCTAAATATGAACAATATGAGTAAATAAAAACAAAGTTGACATGTGCAGGTAAAACCACCGTGGGCCATAAAGACAACTGTTCTTATAAATCTAATATTGGCGTTCTCCTGGACATCTTAGCAACCCACTCAAAGGCCCAAAATGGCATTATAAAACAAACAAAAAAACAAAACTCTAAAAAGTGATTGCAAGTAGTAACTAATTTGAATGAATACAGTGAAAGACACAGTTCTGTCTTTGGTACATTTAAAAAGCATCAAATAATCAGTTCCTCTACTATTTTTTTTCAGATTTATTTTATTGTCTTTGACAAAGAGAGATAGAGACAGAAAGAGAAGGGGGAGGGTCCAGAGCAGTCTCCATAGTTGCATGTCATTAGTTTTTCAACATATTTTCATTTCACACAGGTGAGCACGGGCTGCACAGGGCAAGAACCAGGCTGCTGGCCTCCTGCATGGGAGGCACGCCCCAATGAGCCAGGAGCCAAACTGGGGGCCTCCTACATGGAGGCTTGTCCTGTCAGGAACCAAACTGCACCCCCACCACCACCACCCCCACCACCAATGTGGGTAGCACACCACAGTTCAGCATATCGGTCTGCACCAGCCAGGACCAGAACCAGCACTCGACCCTTGTACCTTGAGGCTGCAAGGTAAGGGCTCAACCCACTAAGCCATCCAGCATCCCATACTATTTTTTGTTTTACTCTGCTTTTCTAGTATTGAATGCATGTGTGTCCTGTAAATATTTGCTAAACTGAATTGAATGTACAAGACAAAGGGTGAACAATGCCTACAAAATTCTGAAGTTAGTTGGTGATATAAATATGCTGTAGTCAGCATATTTATACAACTAACTCAACTGAAAAAAAAAAATTTTTTTCCAGAAAAAAAAAGAAACTATGGTGATGCCTTGGAATTCAAACTTAATTCATCCCAGAATGCTGTTCGAGTTCCAAGACATTTGAGTTCCAAGATGAATGGGCGTTCAGATAAATCTACAGGCCATACACTCAATATGTCCCACACGAACAATGTGTTGGTGTTCGGACTCCAAAGCAGCGTTCAGATTCTGAGCCCAAATTTGCTTGCCTCAGAATTTTTTCATTTGGATTCCAAGTTATTTGAGTTTTGGGGCATTTGATTTCCAAAGTATCACTGTAATCTGAAAGAACCATACTAAAAATTATTAATTATGAACCAGATGTACTAATGCATATAGCTTGGTGTAAGACCATGTTTCAAGACTCTACTCAGAGTCAGACTGTTTCCTTTATTCTTTTATAAACCTAGGACTTCACTTTGCACTACACTCACTTCCTTATAACATATATACAGCGATCCCTCATTTTTCACGGTTAATGGGGACCAGAACCTTCCGTGAAAGCTGAAAAACCGCGAAGTAGGATTTGCCCCTAGGAATGTTCGTGTATGCGGGTACAAGAATGTTTTAAATATGTAAACAGTATTCATACTTTACTCATTTAAGACAAAAATGACAACAGTATACGTATTTACTTGAACGTGTCAGTGCTAATTAATAAGGTTAATGACAAAACCTTATATAGTAATAAACATTCATCAACATTGCTTTCTGAGAGAGGCGAAGAGTCTTGTGTGGGTGGCAGAGGAGAGGCTGTCACGTGACTCGTAGAAGCGTTAGGCTCCCTCGGAGACTCTTCTGCTGGAGGCGCTGACGGTAGAGCCGGGGGCTTTACCTTGGAGAGAAACATGGTGATGGGGAGTTGTCTTTGTTTTTTCTTTTCCTTCAAAATTCCCCTGTACAAGGACATCACCCCGTCAACGTGATGGCTGAACTCGACAGCTCAAACCATATTATCGTCAATGTCTTGTGCAAATTGTTGCATCGCTCTTGCCATGTTGCACAATTGTTGCAGATTCTCCAGGGTAAGGCCACGCTTTTCAGTTTCTTCTTCGTCTTCCTCTTCGTTTTCAGTGAGGGAGGGATAGCCTCCCTCACTGATGAGGTGAGGAAACTCTTCCTCCACGTAACGACAAGCAGCATCGTTGTCAGCAGAGGAAGCCTCACCATACAGAAGCACGTTTCTGAGGCCGTATCTTTTTTGAAATTTTTCGAACCAGCCTTTGCTGGCTGAAAAGCCTCGTCCTCGAGGAGGCGAATCACTCCTGGCAGCGCTAGGACTGGCTTGAGGTTCGTCAGCACCTTCTTCAGCCTCT
>PVKE010043224.1:0-13455 GCA_004027555.1 Craseonycteris thonglongyai | reverse complement strand
AGGGGCAATTGGAGGAGAATAAAGAGAGTGAGTGCAGAGACTCAGATAGTGAGCTGATCCCTGCTTGGAACTCTGTGGCTGGGGATTGGAGGAGAAAGAAGCAGTGGGTGAGCACTCCAGACCTTACTCAAGTCTGGAACAAAGAAAACCAGGTCCAGAGGCTGGGGCTATGAGACGTTGCAACCAGACCTCACTCTGGCCCCAGGAAGTACAGACACAGATGCTACAATGCTGAGGCTGAAATTCACTCAGTTATGAAAGGAAGGGACAGGGATGATGAGAAGCCACAGTTCTACCTCTCTGGATGGGAAAGAGAAGGGGACAAAAGGTTGCAGGTATGCTTCTCTGGCCATGAGCAGTCCTTTCTGTGGTACCAGCATTCAAGACAGCTGATACCAAAATGCAGGTCAGAGACTTTGGGGCAAACCAAATACAGAAAAGCATAAGACAGTACTGCCCACATGCTGGTCTCAGGGGCAGGTAGAAAACAAAGGCATTAGTTGTCTTCCCCCATGACCTGCCAGACATCTGCCCCCACAACCTCTGCCTGGCATTAGCAGTGAGCCCCAGAAAAAACCCACAATAATCTGTGTTGAGTTACAGAGAATATCTACAAACAGAGAGACTGCCAGAATGAGGAAATGAGAAATTTTTCACCAAAATATGAGATGGTGACAAACAAATCATTAGTGACAGGGCTCAGTGCAATGATTATAGTGATGCTCAAGCAACTTAATAAAAAGTTCATCAAAGAGATAGCAAACATAAAAAGGACATTATTACAATAAAAAAGGACCAGACAGAGACAAAGATTATAATAAAGGAAATAAAATAATAGAATAGGAGGAATCTCCAGACTAGTTCAAGCAGAGACATGAATCAGTGTTATGGAAGATAAGGTAACAGAAAACACCCAATCAGAACAATAAGAAAAAAGAACACCCCCCCCCCGCACCCCCCAAAAGAGGGTAGTCTAAGATTTCTCTGGGACAACATCAAGTGAAACAACATTTATGTCATAGGAGTACCAGAAAGAGCAGAGAGACAAGAGATAGAGAAATTATTTAAAGAAATAATGACTGAAATTTTTTCTAACTTGGTGAAAGAAATAGACACAAACTCAGGGAGCATAGAGAGTCCCACACAAGAGGAACCCAAACAAGCCCACATCAAGACACATCATTATTCAATTGGCAAAAGTTAAAGACAAAGAGAAAATTCTGAAAGAAGCAAGAGAAATATAAGTAGTCACTTATAAGGGGACACCCAGAAAACTATCAGCTGATTTCTCATCAGAAACTTTGCAGGCCAGAAGGGACTGGCAGAAAATATTCAATGTGGTGAACACCAAGGATCTACAACTGAGATTAATGTATCCAGCAAGGCTATCATTCATAAATGAAGGACAGATAAAGAGCTTCCCAGACAAGAAAAAACTGAAGGAGTTCACCAACAAACCAATACTATAAAAAATGTTAGAGGGACTTCTTTAAGATAGGAAAACACAAAAGTTATAAATGATGGAAGGGCAATGGCTACATGTCTATCAACAGTTGCTTTAAAGTTATATGGGTTAAAGGTTTAAATAAAAATAAATGAAGGGTATTGCACTGAGTGGAGTGACAGAGAGGAAGACATGCAATTTCACTTTGATTATAGGTAAAATCCAAAGAAGAAAATTAACAAGAAACAGAAACAAATTCACAGATATGAGAGGAGGGGTGGGAGAGTGGGTGAAATAAGAGTAGGGGAATGGGAACTTCAGTTTGGTTGTTACAAAGTAACACTTATGGAGATGCAGATATGGAGATGCAGAGATGGAAATATGTTCAGTAATGTTTCAATGAATATGGGTGGTGTCAGATAGATACTAGATTCGTGGGGGTAATGGGAGGAGAGCTGGAGGGGTGGGCAAAAAGGGGAAACAGTCAAGAAGTACAAATTCATAGTCACTAAATAATCATAGGGATATAAAGTACAGCATAGGACATACAGTAAATAAAAATGTTAACAACTATAGATGGTGTCAGATGGCAATCACATATATCAGAATGAGGATTTTGTAAGTTATATAAATGTCTCACCACTATTCTGTATACTTGGAACCAATATAATATTGTATGTCAAATGTAATTGAAAAAAAAAAAAGAATAAAAAAAACAGAGTCATGCCATATGCAAAAAGGGACAATTTAACTTCTTTATTCTTAATTTGGATGTCTTTTATTACTTTCTCTTGCCTTATTGCTGTGGTTAAGACTTCCAATACTCTATTGAAAGACAGTGGTGACAGGATATTCCTGTATTATCCCTGAACTCAGAAAAAAAATGTTTTCAATTTTTCACCATTCAGTATATTAGCTGAGGGTTTGTTATATACGGCCTTTATTATGTTGAGGTACTTTCATTCTTTACCCATTTTAATAATTATTTTGCTCAGAAATGAATGTTGTATCTTGTTGAATGCTTTTTCTGTGTCAATTGATATAATTACATAGTTTTTATTTATTACTTTGTTTATATGGTGTATCACATTGATTAATTTGCATAGGTTGAATCATCCTTGTGACCCTGGAATAAACCCCACTTTATCATGGTGTATAATTTTTTAATGTAGTGTATTCAATTTGCTAATATTTTGTTTAGAATTTTTTTGTGTCTGTATTCATCAGAGATATTGGTCTGTAGTTTTTTTTATTGTTATCATTATTAGGTCTTGGTGTCAGGGTAATGGTTACCTCGTAAAATGAGTTCTTCAATTTTGTTTTTGTAAAAGTTTGAGAAAAATTGGAATTAAATCACCTTTGAATATATGATAGAATTTACTAGTGAAACCCACTGGTCACCTGGACTTTTGCTTCTGGATAGGTTTCAGATGATAGTCTTAATTTCCTTTAATGTTAATCAGTTTATTTATATTTTCCAGTTCACTCTATAAAGGTTATATATTTTTAAGAACTTGTCCATCTTTTCTAGGTTTTATTGAATTTGATGGCATATAGTCTTTCATAGTATTCTCATATGGTCCTTTGTATTTTAGTGACATTTGTCATAAACTCTTTTTCATTTCTGATTTTATTTGTGTCTTTTCTCTACTTTCCTTGGTGAGCCTAGCTAGGGGTTTGACAATTTTATTAGTCTTTTCAAAGATCCAGCTATTTTTTTGCATGATTTTTTTTCTATGGTCTTTTTGTTCTCTATTTTATTTAATTTTGCTGTAATTTTCATTATTCCCTTTCTTCTGCTGACCTTGGGTTTCATTTGTTTTTCTTTTTCTAGTTCTTTAAGATGTAATGTTGTTTATTTGGGAATTTTCCTGCTTCCTGAGATAGGACCATAATGGTATAAATTTCGCACTTATTACTGCTTTTGCAGCACCCCAAATATTTTAATATGTTGTATTCTTATTCTCATTTGTTTCTATGTATCTTTTGATTTCTTCCATTATTTCATGTTCGACTCAGTCATTCTTTAGTAACATGTTCTTTAATCTCCACATATTTTTTTTTTCTGGTTTATTTTGCAGTTGCTCTACAATTTTAAGGAACCCTGGTCAGTGAATATGCTTGGCATTGTTTCAGTCTTCTTAAATAAAAAGAAAAAATTAACTTTGTTGGGGTGATGTCAGTTAGCAAGATTATATAGGTTTCAAGTGTACAAATCTATAATACATCATCTCTGTGTTTCATTGTGTGTTCACCACCCAGAGTCAGTTCTCCTATTCTCCACTCCCCTCCCTCCTTACCCTCGGGTAACCACTAAATGTTTGTGCCCATGAGTTTCTGTTTCTTTGATGTTTGTGTTCTTCCTTTTTTGGTTTCAGTTTTATATCACAAATATGAGTGAGGTCATTTGATTCTTGAGTATTTCTTTCTGACTTATTTCACTTAGCCTGATAATCTCATTACCAATTTTTAATATATTTTTATTTATTTATTTTTATTTTTGACAGCGAGAGAGAGTGAGAGAGAGAGAGATAGAGAGAGAAAGAGAGAGATACAGAGATTGAGAGAGAACTGAACTAGGGGAGCTCCCAGTTCAGCATATGGTTCCACACGGGCCGGGCCGGGATAAGATCCTCGGTCCCCAGCGCTGCAAAGTGAGCGCCTACGGTAATCCACTGAGCCATCCCAGCTTCCCCGGAACTGTGCTTTTTAAAACAAGATTATTTTTATTGTTTTTGACCAAGAGAGAGACAGAGACAGAGACAAAGAAAAGGGTGACGGCCCAGAGCAGTCTCCACAGTCATACATCATTAGTTTTCGATATAGTTTCACTCCATATGTGGGTGCAGGGCTGCACAGGGCAGGAACTGAGCTGCAGGCCTCCTGCATGGGAGGTGCACCCTCATAATCTGGGGGCCTCCTACGTGAGAAGACGCTTGGGGTGGGAGCCAAACTGGGGGCCTCCCAAATTTGGGGCACAGCCCAGTTCAGCCTATGGGTCCACACAGGCTGGGGCCAGGACGTGATCCCCAGACCCTAGGGCTGCAAGATGAGTTCTCAACCCACTGAGCCATCTGGCATCCTCTGGAGTGTGCTTTTTAAATCATAAATCTGATTACATAATTTCCCTGTTCAAAAGTCTTCAGTGACTTTCCATTGCCTAAAGAAAATGTCTAAGTTTACTAACAAAGTATAGAAAATCTTTTATGATCTGGAATCTATCCACTTACCCATCCTCATCTTTATTTATTTATTTATTTATTTTTTTAATCAGACCTCTCTTTTAGACAGATACTCCAACCATAAGAAACTTTTCCTTGTGTGTATTCTTCTCACAGCCTCACAGCTTTAGCCTGTTGTATGGTTTTATACTGATTGGAAATCACATCTACCAATATACTGCCAGGCTAACATCTTTCTGGTATCAGCTGAAATTTTACCACCCCTGAGAAGTTTTTCTAGCTCCACTCCCACTCCTAGGTCCAGGATAAATGTCCCTCCATCATAATCTCACAGATCTTTGAATTGTTAATCTTTTACAGAATGCATCACACATTATTGTAATTGATGATTTAATTGCATATCTTCCTACTTAGCCAATAAACTCATTGAGGGCAGGGTTTATCTTACCTACCACTGTATCCTCAGTTTGTAGCATGGTGCCTAAAATATAGTAGGTTCTTTTAAAATACATGCAGAATAAACACAAGTGAATGAGTTACACCATGTCAGAGCTTAACAAAACACAGTGACAATGCTAAACTTTGCCATAATCCCCCATTCTATGTTTTTATTTGATATCTTCTTTTAAAAAATAATTTTTGGGGGATCTCAGGATGGATCAGAAGGTTGAATGCTTATCTTGCATCCCCGGGGTTCAAAGATCGAATCCAGGCCCAGCCCGTGTGGACCCATATGCTGACTGGGGTGTGCCCCCAGTTCGGTTCTTACTGGGTGAGCTTCCCACGTGAGAGTTCACCGGTTCACCTCCTGCCCCAGGTGTGCTTCCCATGTAGGAGGCCCTCAGCTTGTGGGTGTGTACCTCCCACGTAAGTGGCCCCCAGCCTGGTTCCAGCCCTGTGCAGCCCAGCGCCCACCTGTGGAGTGAAACTATATGGAAAACTAATGTTGTGCAACTATGGAGAGTACTGTGGGCCCTACTCCTTTTTCTGTCCGTCTGTCTGCCTGTCTCTCTGTGTCAAAAACAATAAAAATAAATCTTACATACTTTCTTATTTTTCAATTACAGTTGATATATACAATATATTAATTTCATGTGTAGAATATAGTGATTAGACATTATATAACTTACTCATATAAAGTGATCACCCCAATAAATCTACTTACCTGACCCCATACATAGCTATTACAATATTACTGACTATATTTCCTATGCTATACTTTATATCTTCATGACTAAGGTAGTAAGAAGTATTTGATGTCTTCTTAAAGGGGTACACTTTTAGGTCTTGGAACATCTTTGCAAACGCCAAGGGCATATTTATGTGTGATGATGAGATATTTTGTCAAGATGATTATGGCTGAAAATCTTGCCAATTATCCTGTGGGAAGGACTTCTGTTTGACTTATAATTATGGTTACCTAGCTACTGCAAAGGTTTACTGGGGAAATTAAAAAACATAAGATAATTAGAAAATAAAAGATGACATTTTAAACTTAGATAGCCACGTAGGGCACAAGCTTTCTTCTTTTTCAGCTATTCGCCATGTATGAACCTCAAGGTATTTTACTCAGAAGGGGTTATTTTCTTAGTGTTACGGGCACACTGGAAAGAGACTGGAACACAGAAAGACACAGATGAGAGAGAAGTCAGAGAACATTTAAGGCCGATTCAGCAAGTGAACATTTCAACCTCATGGACTTCTAAATTCTGTAAATTTCATTTTTTTTTAAATTTAATATTTATTTATTTTTTTAATTGTTTTCTGACAGAGAGAGAGAGAGAGAGAGAAAGAGAGAGAGATACAGAGACAGAGAGAGAACTGAACTGGGGGAGCTCCCAGTTCAGCATATGGGTCCGCACAGGCTGGGGCCGGGATTCGATCCTCAGTCCCCGGTGCTGCAAAGTGAGCACTTAACTCACTGAGCCATCCCGGCTTTCCCAAAATTTCATTTTTTAATGAAAGGGGAGAGCCAATTACAAACCCTGGAGAAAGAGTCTTGCCTTTTCAACTGCCAAGCAGGTCAGCAAGATTACAGGGCAACTTTCTGGTCAGGCTTGTGGGGCCTCAGTCTCAACTCTCAGACAACTGCTGACTGAAAGATCAGGTATGTCCAACCTGTGGCACAGGAGGGCTTTGAATGCAACCCAACACAAATTCTTAAAACATTAGGAGGGAAAGCTGGGAAGGCTCAGTGGGTTAAGTGCTCGTTTTGAAGCCCCGGGGACTGAGGATCGAATCCCGGCCCCAGCCAATGCGGACCCATATGCTGAACTGGGGTGTGTACCCAGTTCAGTTCTTGCCGGGGCCTATGCGGGAGGCTCCTGTCCCATTTCCTGCCCTGTGCAGCCCTGTGCCCACCTGTGGAGTGAAACTATATGGAAAACTAATGTCAACTATGGAGATTGCTCTGGGCCCTCCCCCTTCTCTCTGTCTCTCTCTGTCTCTGTTTCTGTCTGTTAAAAATCAATAAAAAAAATCAGGAGATTTTTTGTGACCCCCCCTTTTTTTTGTATAGTTCCTTAGCTATTGTTAGTGTTACTGTACTTTATGTGTGGACCAAGACAATTCTTCTTCCAATGTGACCCAGACACCGCTAGTCTATGGTAAGAAAATCACATCATGGCTGACAGAAAAGTAGGCCCTGCCTCCAGCAATTCTGGGAAAGGCAGGTAGAATACCCTTACTTATTTCAGATGTAAGGTCATCAAGGTTTCTTCTTAATACCTAGGGTAGTCTGCTACCCTTTAAAAGACAAAAACAGCTTTCAGTTAAACAACATATGAGCTGAACACTAGATAGTTCTTCATGATGCTAGACTTGGCAGCTCAGAAATGGGACAGCTTGCCCTCCTCTCATGGTTCTCCTCAAATACCTACCTTTTCCCAATAAATATTCCCTTTAAATGAACAAAAAATAGTACCAAAAAAGGGAGAAATTATGCATCATGTAACACCAGGGGGTCATCAGGTAGAACAAGAGAAAGTATCCTTGGAAACAGTAGGAAAATGGCAGTAAGCAGGCATGGCTTTCATAGATATTGAGTCTTTCAGGAACCTAGGATCCATATAATGCCACTAACTGTCTGTAGCCACCAGCTTATGGCCTCTGTCTAGGCCAACTCTCCCTAGAAGTGCCTTATAAGGTGAGTAATTTGTTACCCAGACCAATAGAAAATGAATACATTCACTACACAAAGCATTTTCATGGCAAGGTGTCTTTTACTGTAATATATATATATATATATATATTTTAAATTTGAACATTCACCATATTTTTTTCATTTTTTTTTTAGTTGTTAAATTTATTAGGGTGACATTGGTTGGTAAAAGTTACATATGTTCCCAGTCTGCAATTCTACATTACATCATCTATGTATTGCATTGTATGCTCACCACCAAGAGTCAGTTCTCTTTCCATCATCATATATTTGATGCCCTCTTCCTCCTCCATCCTCTTCTTTACCCCTTGCCCCCAGATAACCACTAAACTATTGAATGTGTCCTTGAATTTTTTTCTTTGTTACTTTCAGTTTTATATTCCCAATATAAGTAAAGTCATTGGTTCTTGATTTTTTTCTGTCTTATTTTGCTTATCTAATGTAGTTTCCTTATCAGTTGTTGTGTTCTTTATTTCTGACTGGTTCTTTTTATGTTTCCTATCTCTTCATTGAATTTCTCTCTGAGATCCCTGAGCATCCTTATAACCAGTGTTTGAAACTCTGGTAAAGTGCTTGTCTCCATTTTGTTTAGTTCTTTTTCTGGAGCTTTGGTCTGTTCTTTTATTTGGGGCATGTTTCTTTGTCTCCCTATTTTGGCTGCCTCCCTGGATAGGTAAATATATTATCCATTTCTATGTATTAGGTAGGACCACTGTGTCTCCTGGTCTCAGTAGAGTGGTCTTTTGTAGTAGATTTGCTATGAAGCTCAATGGCAAATTCTCTCTGGTCACCAGACCCTGGTGCTCTAGGTATATCCCTTCTGTAGATTGTGTGTGCCCTTTTGTTATAGTTGAGCCTTGGTTGCTGTTTGCACATCAATGGGAGGGATTGACACTCAGGCTGATTGGTTGTGAGGACTGGACTTGTCTACAGTGGAGGAGCTGTTGTGTAGGGGTTGACCCTATAGAACAAGATTCACTTTAGCAGGCTCAGGTGCCTGCCCAGTCTGCCCTTAGGGTGTGTAGTTCTCAGAGGTAGTTAGGTGGTGCTCTGGTTGGGTTTGAAGCTGGCTACCAGACATGCCAGTCAGGAGCCCTGCTGCAGGCCAAATTCAGCCAGTCTTGTGTCCTGCTTGGGACCACCTGGAATGAGCCACAAGTCAACCTGTAGATAACCACCACCTGCTCTGGGGTTGGACATGTCTCGAGAGGCCAAGCCATGAACCAAGGCTGGCTGCCACTAGTGCTGGGTTTGGGGTTGCTCAGCAAGAGGTACAGGAAACACTGAGGCCAGATGCTGCTTGTTGAGGTTTTGCAAACTTCTGAGTGATTTTAAGAAAATCTACAGCATGAGCCAAAACAGGTTGTTTGTGTGGAAAATCCACTGAAGGGGCATGGGTGTGCTTGAAAGTTGAATGGGTCTGGATCTTAGAGAATGACGAGGACATGTTAACCAGGTTGATGGAGACTCAGATATAGTACCCACCTACATATGAACACTGGGAAAGGGGAAGGATCAACAAATAAACAATGAATTTGACATCAATTTTATCTGGGAAAATGATGCTCCTCTAGCCCTTACCCCGAAGCCAGACAACTTAGTTCCTCCCTGTATGTTTCTGGAGACTTTTGAGCTGCTATACTGTGCTATATTCTATTGTTTAATTTACTTTATTATATTTTTATAATACCTAGAAGGAACAGAGTATTATTCACCATTTACTGAAGAAACTGTACCTCAGCGATGTTAAATAATTTATCAATTGTCACATCACCGGGAAGTGGTGGATTTAAATCAATATTGGTCATTTATATAGGAAATTTCCCATTTTATTTAGTTCTTCAATTTAGGTGTAAGTCAAGACTTATTTTTGGCATTTAAATTGTAGGGCAATTCCTTCAGAAATTATAAAATGTACAAGTAATCAATGAATATATTTTTATTAAAGATGAAAAGATTATATATTATCTTTTTATTACCCATATTTCTACCTCCTCCTCTTTCCAGATGTAACCATTATTACCACTTACATTATGTACTCCTAGAACATTTAAAATTTATTTACATTAAAATAGTGTTTTTCATAATTTTTTTAATTATTAAGTTTATTGGGGTGACATTGGTTGATAACAATGACATAATTTCCAGGTGTACAATTCTACAGTATATTGTCTATGCTTTACATTATGTGCTCACCACTCAGAATCAGCTCTCTTTCCATCAACATATATTTGATGCCCCCTCCCTACTAACACCCCCACACTCTTCCACCCCCATCTCCCCTTTCCTTCAGGTAACCACTAAACTCTTGACTGTGTCCATGAGTTTTTGTTACTTTGTTATTTTCAGTTTTATATTCTACCTACAAGTGAGATCATATGTTTCTTCATTCTTTCAGTCAGACTTATTTCACTTAATAAGATGGTTTCAAGGTCCACCCATGTCATCACAAATGGCTGTATTTCATCTTTTCTTATTGCTGAGTAGTATTCCATTGTGTAAATATACCACATCTTCTTTATCTAGTCATCTATCAAAGGACAACTTTGTTTGTTTCCATGAATTAGCCACTGTGAACAGTGCTGCAATGAACATTGGGGTACATATATCTTTGTGAATTAAGGTTTTCAAGGTTTTTTTTGGTAGATATCCAGAAGAGGGATTGCTGGGTCATATGCCAATTGCATTCTTAATTTTTTGAGAAATCTCCATACTGTTTACCATAGTGGTTTTACCAATTCACATTCCCACCAGCAGTGTTTGAGGGTTCCTTTTTCTCCACAGAGTCTCCAGCACTTGTTATTCTTTTTCTTGTTGATTATAGCCATTCTAACAGGTGTGAGGTGGTATCTCATTGTGGTTTTAATTTGCATCTCCCTAATTGCTAGTGATGTTGAACATTTTTTAAAAAGATTTATTTATTGTTTTTGACAGAGAGAAATATAAATATATAGATACAGAGTCAGAGACAGAGAGAAGGGGGAGGGACCAGAACAGTCTCCATAGTTGTACATCATCAGTTTTTTCACATAGTTTCACTCCACAGGTGGGTGCGGGGCTGCACAGGGCAGGAACTGGGCCGGGGTCTCGCCCCAGTAAGAACTTAACTGGAGGCACTCCCCAGTTCAGCCACTCCACAGTTCAGCATATGGGTCCACACGGGCCGGGGCTGGGATTTGATCTACGGTCCCCTGCGCTGCAAAGTGAGCTTCTAACCCACTGAGCCATCCCGGCTTCCCCTGAACATTTTTTCATGTATCTGTTGGCCGTTTACATGTCTTCAAGGGAGAAATGTCTGTTTAGGTCTTCTGCCCATTTTTAAATTTGATCATTTTGTTGTTGTTGTTGAATTCAATGAATTATTTAATATATTCTAGATATTAGCCCCTTATCAGAGCCATTGTTTGCAAATATTTTCTCCAAATCATTTGGTTTCCTTTTTAATTTGTTAGTGGTTTCCTTTGCTGTACAGAAGCTTTTTATCTTGTTATAGTCCCATTCATTTATTTTTGCTTTTACTTCCCTTGCTTTTGGGGTCACATTCATAAAGTGCTCTCTGAACCCAAGGTCTATAAGTTTAGTACCGATTATTTCTTCTATACAGTTTATTGTTTTGGGTCTTATGTGGAGGCATTTAATCCACTTTGAGTTAACTTTGGTATATGGTGACAGGTCACAGTCCTGATTTATTCTTTTCCATGTGGTTTTCCAATTTTCCCAGCACCATTTACTGAAGAAGTCTTTTCTCCATTGTATATTTTTTGCTCCTTTGTCAAAGATTATCTGACCGTATATTTGTGGGTTTCTTTTTGGGTGTTTGATTCTGTCCCATAGGTCCGTATGTCTATTTTTCTGGCAATACAAAGCTATTTTGATTATTGACACTTTGTAGTATAAACTGAAGTCATGGAGAGTGATATCTCCAGCTTTATTCTTTTTTGGAGGATTGCTTTGAAGATTCAAGGTCTTTTGTGGTTCCATATGAGTGTAATGATTTCTTTTTATTTATTTTTTGAAAAAATGTCTGTGGGATTTTGATGAGTATTGCATTAAATCTGTATATTGCTTTGGGCAATATGGCCATTTTAACTATGTGGATTCTTCCAATCCATGAACATGGAATATGTTTTCATTTCTTTGTATCTTCTTCAATTTCTTTTAATAGTGTCCTATAGTATTCCATGTATAAGTCCTTAACATTCTTTGTTAAGCTTATTCCTAAGTATTTTATCCTTTTTGTTTTGATTGCAAACAGTGTCCTTTTTCTCATTTCTTTTTCTGAAGTTTTGTTGTTTGTATATAAAAACGCTGTGGATTTTTGTATATTGATTTTGTATTCTGCAACTATACTGTATTCATTTATTATTTCCAATAGTTTGGTGGAGTCTTTAGGGTTTTCTATATAAACTATTATGTCATCTGCAAAAAGTGACTGTTTAACTTCATTCCCAATTTTGATGTATTTTATTTCTTTCTCCTGACTGATGGCTCTGGTTAGAAATTCCAGCACTATGTTGAATAGTAGTGGTGACAGGGGGCATCCTTGTCTCGTTCCTGATTTTAGAAGAAAAGGTTTTAGTTTTTCCCCATTCTGTAAGACATTCATTGAGAGTTTGTCATATATGGCCTTTATTATGTTGAGGCACTTCTATACACATTTTATTAAGTGTTTTGATCATAAATGGATGTTGTATCTTGTCAAATGTGTTTTCTGCATCAATTGATATAATTATATGCTTTTTATCTTTAATTTTGTTTATGTGTTGTATCACACTCATTAATTTGCATATGTTGAACTATGCTTGTGCCTCTGAAATGAATCCCACTTGATCGTGATGTATAATCTTTTTAATACCTTGCTGTATTCTATTTGCTAGTATTTTGTTTAGGATTTTTGTATTGGTGTTTATCAGAATTATTATTCTACAGTTTTCTTTTCTTGTGATGTCCTTACCAGACTTTAGAATTAAGGTAATGTTGTCCTCATGAAATAAGATAGGAAGTATTGTTCCTTCTTCAATACTTTGGAAAAGTTTGAGGAGGATAGGGGTTAGTTCTTCTTTGAATGCCTGGTAAAACTCATTAGTGCAGATGTCATCATGATGGTGGCACGAGAGGAGCACTTGAAACATCTGGAAAGACAACAATTATTTATTTATTTATTTATTTATTATTATTTTTTTGTCACTTCAACAAAATCTGTTTATTTTATTTATTTATTTTTATTGTTAAATTTAATGGGGTGACATTGATTGGTAACAATTAGATAGTTTCCAGATGTACAAGTCCACATCACATCACTTATGCATCGCATTATGTGCCCACCACCTGAATCAGCTCCACTTCCATCACCATATATTTGGTGTTCATTCCTACCTCCCTCCCCTCAATTCTCCCTCCCCCCTCCTTCCCCATCTTCAGGTAACCACCAAACTATTGAGTGTGTCCATAATGCTGGTGCCCACTCCCACCTCCCCTCCAACTCTCCCTCCCCCCTCCTCTCCTTCCCTCAGGCAATCACCAAACTATTGAGTGTGTCCATAGGTCTCTGTGTCTTTGTTTCTTTCAGTTTTATATTTCACCTATAAGTGAGATCGTTTGTTTCCTGGCTCTTTCAGTCTGACTTATTTTGCTTAATAAGATGGTCTCTAGTTCCATCCATGTTGTCA
>PVKE010043223.1:0-13453 GCA_004027555.1 Craseonycteris thonglongyai | reverse complement strand
CCCGGCTCTACCGTCAGCGCCTCCAGCAGAAGAGTCTCCGAGTGAGCCTAAAGCTTCTACGAGTCAAGTGAGAGCCTCTCCTCCGCCACCAACACAAGACTCTTCGCCTCTCTCAGAAAGCAATGTTGATTCATGTTTATTACTGTATAAGGTTTTGTCATTAACCTTATTAATTAGCACTGACACGTTTAAGTAAATATGTATACTGTTGTCATTTTTGTCTTAAATGAGTAAAGTATGAATACTGTTTACATATTTAAAACATTCTTGTACCCGCATACACGAAAATTCCTAGGGGCAAATCCTACTTCGCGGTTTTTCAGCTTTCGCGGAAGGTTCTGGTCCCCATTAACCGCAAAAAACGAGGGATCACTGTATACCCATGCTCACTAGAGAAGAAAATTCATATACCTCAGAAAGAGGGGCAGTGGCAAATGTCAGGTAAAAGATCAGAGAGCAAAGAGCTAATAAAGATGACTTTCTGAATACTTAACTAGAATTGAGACTGAACTGGTTAAGAGTAATCAAAACAAAATATTTAAAATAAGGGGAAAATGGCTGTTTTACAGGTTGAACTAAGTTAAACTACTATAATTCTACTCTGGGAGTACAATTTGTACAGTCCTTGTTGATGCTGGCCTAAGGTAAAACTAACCATGGCTTTTGATAAAACATTTTTCTGTTAACAGCATTGTAGACTCTAAAATTACAGACAGTTCTGACATGTCAGGAATTCACAAATAATTAGGTTATTAATTTACTCATATAATACACTGCTGAAGGGAAATGCTGCCCAAAACCTTACCTGATAAGTGATATCAGGCCTTGTGGGCTCAGCACTACTTCCTCCACTGAAGCCCCCAGTGATGGCATGACCTAGCGTGTGGCCAACAGCAGAGCCCACAGCCACACCAGCTGCAGTGGTTGCCATCTGGGCCATTAGACCTGGCTGCCGGGGTGCAGCAGCAGGTGAACCAACAGCAGATGCTGGAGCTGCTGCTGGTGGCTGAGTTGCTGGTGCTGGCCTGGGTACAGCTCTCATTTGAGGTGCCCGGCTGTAGAAGAAAAAAACAAAAAGTATGAAGTTCTCATTCCCAACCAGGTTTGGAAACTGTTAACTTAAAAACACTCGCTTATTAAGAAAAGCTCAAGATTTTCATTTTAAAGATTTATTTTGGGAAGCCGGGATGGCTCAGTGGGTTGAGCGCTCACTTTGCAGCCCCGGGGACCGAGGATCGAATCCTGGCCCCGGCCTGTGCGGAACCATGTGATGAACTGGGAGCTCCCCCAGTTCAGTTCTCTCTCTCTCTCTCTCTCTCTCTCTCTCTCTCTCTCTCTCTCTCTCTGTCAAAAATAAAATAAACTTTCTACATTAAAAAAAAAAAGATTTATTTTATTGATTTTTGACAGTGAGAAAGAGACAGAGAGAGACAGAGAGAGAGGGGGAGGGCCCAGAGCAGTCTCCATAGTTGACATTAGTTTTCCCTATAGTTTCACTCCACAGGTGGGCACAGGGCTGCGCAGGGCAGGAACTGGGCCGGGAACCTCCCACATAGGTCCCGGCAAGAACTGAACTGGGTGCACACCCCAGTTCAGCATGTGGGTCTGCATGGTCTGGGGCCAGGATTCGATCCTTGGTCCTTCGAAGTGAGCGCTTTACCAGCTGAGCCATCCCAGCTTTCCCAAGATTTTCATTTTAAAGTATTAAACACAAATACTATATACATACAAGAAAACTTTACAGAACACAATTCCCTGAACTATTTTATTACATCACTTTATCTTTTTAACCTTTTGTTACTGTTGTAATCACCAAGTATAAACTATTTTTCCCTGCTATTTTGCAACCATTTCTATGTGTTCACATAGCCCACAGTATCTTTAACCCTTTTAGTGCGACAGGCCGATATATCAGCTCATATGTAGACCATTAAATTACCCTTTGCATTTCTCTCAAGTACTGTTGGCAGAAGGTAGCACTAAGATGGTTAAAGAAGTTATTCTGGGGAAGCCGGGATGGCTCAGCAGGTTGAGCACTCACATACAGCCCAGGGGTCGGACAATCAAGGTCTGGCCTGGCCAGGCCTGGCCCCAGAGGACTCATATGCTGATCTGGGGTGTGCATCCCATCCCAGTTCAGTTCCTCCCCAGGGCAAGCTCCCTATGTGGGAGGCCCTCTGGTTTGGCACTGGCCTGGGTGTATCACCCATGTCCCCTGCTGGGTACACCCCCTGCGCAACCCTGCCCCCATTTGTGGAATGAAACTGACAAAAACTAATCACATACAACTATGGAGACTGCTCTGGGCCCTCCCCCTTCTGTCTATCAAAACCAATAAAATACATCTTAATTTTTTAAAAAAGGAGCAGTTATCCCAAAACTTCATAAAAATTGTAAGATATTAAGAGTTTAAAATATCCTTACAGAATTCATCACGTGATAGTAAATGTTAAGGAAAAAATATCAAGGGAGTGCATGTTGTGGGATGTCACAATATTAGGATATCAAGGGAAGTCTCCCTGAGTTAGTAACATCTAAATGAAGACCTGCAGATACCGTAGTCATCTGGGAGAATAATCTACTAGTCCAATTCCTTCATTTTACAGATTACAACACTGAAGACCAGTAACTGGAAGTGATTTGCCTGAACTGTTATACCAAAATTACTCCCAATTATTTTCCTATCTGTAGGACATTTGGGTGCTTTCAACAATTTCACCAGTATACCAGTGCTGCCTTAAAAATCTTCACCTTTATGTTCCCTCTGCCCACTTTTTAGATTATTCCATGGGTGCCCTTCACTCAAATAAAGCCAGGTCAAAAGTTTGACTTCCTATCAGGTGACATCTGGCATATCTTTATTAAAATGTGGTTTCTGGGAAGCTGGGATGACTCAGTGGGTTAAGCATTCACTTTGCAGCCCTGGGTACCAAGGATTGAATCCCGGCCCTGGTCCATGTGGACCCATATGCTGAACTGGGGAGTGCTCCCAGTTCGGTTCTCACTGGGGTGAGACCCCAGCCCAGTTCCTGCCCTGTGCAGCCTTGTGTCCACCAGTGGAATGAAACTATGTGGAAAAACCAATAATGTGCAACTATGGAGACTGCTGGGGCCCTCCCCCTTCTCTCTCTCTCTGTCAAAAACAAAAAAAATAAACCTTTAAAAATGTGGTTTCCCATCCTCTGAATACGTTTCTTTCCGTAATTGAACCCCTTCCGTACACTACAAGCACAATAAACACAATCCACCTTAGCCTAGAGAAGCAACGTGGTCCTGTGCTAAATGTCCTGAATTGGTGGTCATTGAAAAGCTAGGATAGGAGTTCTGGCTTTTTTATTTACTGGAGGCATGACCTTTTAGACAAGCCACTTATTCTGAGTCTCCAATTTCCTTATTTCTGTAAAATATGAATAACTTTGATCTCTATTCATGAGGTGTAACTGGCATAACTTTTAAAAAGCATTTAATGAACTAGAAAATGTCATGTATGTAGGACAAGATGTCTTGTCAGGAGGCCTTGACCAACGAAGCTGGGCCAGCTCAGCAACAGGATGTCTTATCAGAAAGTAACAGAATGTTCAAGGATGAGGGCTGTTGCTCTTAGTTAATGCGTGCAACCGCAAGGCTTGAGCTCTGCATGACCCAATAGAATTGCGCACTCGGCACCCCTCCCCTGGTTTGAATTGTGAATAAAAGGACAAACTTGGTGTAAGTCAGGGCTTGTTGCTCTCGGATGAACCGGGGTGGCAGCCCAGATTTGAATCTGCTAATAAAATCTCCCTCACCAATTGGCAGAAGAGGGTCTGATTCCACCAAATTCTCTGTGTCGTGGTTGTCTGTCTCGCGGGTGGTCTCATTCGGCACAACAATGTACACGTGAGGGTCTTAATGACTGTGTTCCATACTAGGCCTAGCCCCTAGAACGCTCAATGCTCATGGCAGGTGGTAAAAGATTATTCACTGACTTAAAATTCGATCATTTTTCCAATTATATAACCTTTCATTTACATGTTCTTTTCTACTTTTTTTTTTTTTTTGCCGGTTTACACTTAAAAACGTCCATTTCTCTTTACAACTTGACTGTTTTAACTTAAAATGATCTATGAGGTATTTTAAGCAATAATTCATGGGCATTCGAAATTACTCTAGGATTCGCCGATGACACCATCTTTCCCTCTTTCAGTGTCAGCCCGGCTGAGCCGTTTTTCGGCCCTTTCTAATAAACTCTCCCTAAACCAGAACTTGCTGTGGTCGCTCTTCGGGGAAACTTACAAAGTATGCTACTAACGGGAAATCTAGTCCAAGGTCATTTACAAATGCTTGTTTCGGGCGGACTGGGCTCCACGCCTCATCGGCCTTCAGACGCCATAATCTGCGGCCTTCGCCAGCTTCCTCCCGGCCGCGCGGAGGCCTAGCGCGGCCCTCTGCGTCACGGCGCGGGCAGGGCCCCAAACCCCGGGGTGGCCTCACCTGGCCGGAGGGGCCACACGGGAGGTCCGGCTTCGGCTTCCACGCGGCATTGTAACTGTTCGGTGACCAGACGTCTACAACGGAGACTCGGAGAAAACCTCAGCGGCTTCCGCGGAATTGTAGAGTGAGAGGCAGGAGGCGGGCTTGGCCTCAGCGCGCGACCAATCAGCGCACACGTAAAGAGGCTTCCGTTTGCTAACGTCTCCGCGAGCCCCGAAGGTCACTGTGATAGCAGGACGACATGGCGGCACCTTGTTGTGCGTAGTTGGCGTCAGGAGTTGGGCGCCAGCTGGGGGTGGGGGAAAGTCTAGAGAACCGGAAATGCCATGGTTGCCAGGCAAACCTAGTACGACCCTAGCATGAGTCAGAACTGGTAGGAGTGTGCTTCCTTCAAACATTTGTGCTAACGTGGTAGGTCAAATCTAACCTTGAGAGGTAGATCTCTGGCGTGATTACCACTGCACCTGGGGCAAGTTACTTAACCTTTCTCAGCATTAAATTGCTTATTTGGATAAATATATTTTGAGACACAGTGTGGGCACTTAATATGAGCTGAAGGAAGTGTTACCGGCATGAAGGGAGGAGCCAATAGGAAGAAGTTTCCCTGGGCGAGGTTCCTGGTGGATCTTGATGCCCCCTCCTTCCCTGACAGGAGTGCTGCTTGCTACCCTGCAAAACTTTTTTTTTTAATTGTTAAATTGATTGGGGTGACATTGGTTGATAACAATTACATTGTTTCCAGGTAGACAATTCTACCTTACATTGTCTATATGTCCTGCAAAACTTGAAGGCGAGAGCCCTAGCAGAGAATGTGATTGACCGGCGAAAGATCCTGTTAGCAGCTTCCCCGGACGGTGTTGGGGGTTTGGGGAGGCAGGGCAAGATGTCAGTCAGCCAGCCTAGGACATGGATTAGCTGGAAAGATGAATGCTTCCGGGGCACACAGAAGCACCTAAGCAGAATTTAAAAGGAAGGAGGGCAGAAAATCTAGTTTGCTCTCTGGGATCTTGGGGACTGGCTTGGGGCAGCTAGGAATGGGCCCAGGGCTTGGGGCTGGTTGGCTGGAGGAGAAAGGAGGCATGAGCTGAATGGGAGCCAGGGATACTTGCATCCTCAGCTGTGGGATTGCTACTTGTCTGGTGACAAAGAGCCTGCCCCTCTGTGTGATTTTGGGAAGATCCACCTGGAGAATCCTGCTGTGGCTGGATCCTGGCTTCCCCCCAAAGGACGGTATCTTATTAGAAGGGAGAGGGAACTCTGCATGCAATTAAACTGGTCTGGTTTAGTAGAGGGTAGGAGGAGCTTTTCTCTGGGTACTCAGAACTGATTTGAATTTCACTTCTTTTGGATCCAGTCAACAAGCTAAATTCAGACAGTTATAGTACCCTACATTTATGAATTTTTATCCCTCATGTTATATGTATTATTGAATTTCTGCCTATAATAGGATAGTATTAATTCACTGACACTTAAGCAAAAGTGTTCTGAATGATCTACAAGTAAAATAATCTGCAGCTGGTAACACTACTTGCCTTCAGGCAATAGAACTGGGTGGCTGTGGCATAGGTATGGGATTTTATACTGATAACATTTTCGGTCTTTTGAATTTTGAAATAGTTAATATATTCCTGCTATTCAAAAAACAAATTGAGAACATGTGAAAGTTTCATTGAAACCAAAACAAACAACAAAAACCCATGTGATTATTGAAAATAAATACCAGAATTCTGCTATATATCCTTTGTAGTTTGCTGGAGAGATGTGCTGAAGTGATGTGCTGAAGTTCACTCTTCAGGAAATTTATGTAACAACTTCTCATTCCATAGTAATTTCAGTTATTCTTAACAAATTCTCTTATGGTGACCAAAATTTGAACAAAGAACTCTTGCAGGCATTATTACAGATATCTGACATAGACATTTGGCTAAATGGACTCTTCATTGCAGCAAAAATTCTACACAATTTAGGCAGTAAATAACAGAAGTTATAAAATTGTGCAAACCTGTTCTAGATATTCCATGCCTAGGAATTTAAGAAACAGTCATGTATGTTGAAATAAATTAATTATAAGGATATTTAGCAAAGTGTATAAAATAGGAAAAACCTGTAAACAACCTAAGTGTCCTACAATACAGAATTACTTAAAAAAGTTAAGATTACGCTGACCAGATGTACCATATTAAATGGGACAGGAAAACGGTACCTGTTCTGTTTAAAATGGTATGTATGGTCAGCCTCATCTCACTGGGCTAAATTCAAGGTGTCTACCATTTTTTTTGGTCCCATTTAAAATGGTACATTTGCTCAGCCTAGTTATGATACATACATGGTAAGATGCTGTGCAGCCATTTAAAATGTTACATTTGACATAAAAAGTAGCTTCACAATATATGAGTTTACAAAATGGTATACACAGTGTGTTTATACTTTGAGAAAATTTATATAAAGACTGAAGTGACCTCCATTGGGTAGTGATTTCTTCCTTTTTCTATTTTTTTTAATTTTTTTAATTTTTTGAACTGAACTGGGGGCCTCACCGCATTCGGGAAGCACACCCAGTTCAGCATGTGGGTCCGCCTGGGCCGGAGCTGGGATTTGATCCTCGGTCCTCGGGGCTTCAAAGTGAGCGCTTAACCTGCTGAGCCATCCTGGCTTTCCCTCTATTTTTTTTGTCCACAACTTTCCAATTTTTCTACAATGAACATGCCTATGATTAAACATACCATGGTGGTTTAAATTGTCTACAAACTGGCATTCCTTTCTAAAGGTGGAGACTGATTCTTCTTTTGAGTGTGGGCTGGACTTAGTGATTCACTTTGAAGGGACAGAAAAAAGCAGAAGGGATGCATCTTCAGAAAGGTACTATGGCTTCCTCCTTGTTAACTCTCTCAGATCACTTACTCTGGGAAAAGCCAGCTGTCACATTACTGGGACACTCACTCAGCCTAATGGAGGGTGTCATGTAGCAAAGAAGGCCTTCTCGGGGATGCTGGGATAGCTCAGCAGGTTGAGCACTTGCTTTGCAACCACGAGGTCTGGGTATGGAATCCCAACCCCAGCCCATGCAAACCCACATTCTGAACTACGGCGCAGCTGGTAACACCTGGATGGCATGGTGGCAAAGGTTTTTCCTCCCATGCAGGAGGCCCTGAGTTCAGTTCCCACCCCGCATGGTCCCACATCCACCTGTGTAGAATAAAACTGTCACAACCAGTGATGTACAACTATGGAGGCTGCTCTGGGACCTCCCCCTTCTCTCTGTCTCTGTCTCATTTTTTCTCAAACAATAAAAATCTAAAAAAAAAAAAAAAAAAAAAGTGAGGCCTTCTGCCAGCAGCCATGTAAGCACCATCTTGGAAGTAGTCTTCCAATGACTAGTTTCAGCTAACAGCTTGACTGTGACCTCATGAGACACTGAGCTAGAACCATCCAGTTAAGCCACTTCTGAATTCCAGACCTACAGAAACTGAGATAACTATTTGTTGATTTAAGTCAGTAGGTTATGGAGTAATTTATTATATAGCAAGAGTAATTAATACACAATTTCTACAGTTACTATAAATTGTAGGGGAAGCTGGATGGCTCAGCCGGTTAAGTGCTCGCTTTGCAGCCCTGGGGACTGAGGATCGAATCCTAGCCCAGGCCCGTGTGGACGCATATGCTGAACTGTGGTGTGCTCATGTGGGAGGCCCCCAGTTTGGTTCTCCCCCACCCCCAACTCCCCCACCCCCCAGGTTCGGCCCAGGGCTCGAGGGAGCATGCCTCCCATGTGGAAGGCCCCCAGCCCAGTTCCCATCCTGCGTGGGGCCCCGCCCACCTGTGTGGAACAAAACCATATTGAAAACTGAGGAAGTTCAACTATGGAGACGGCTCTGGGCCCTCCACCTTCTCTCTGGTCTCTGTCAAAAACAATAAAATCTTAAAAAAATAAAATAAATTGTAAAAGCTCTAGTATCTAAAATGAACAAAATCTAGTTAGAACACATTACAGAGTGTTGTTGTTTTAACATGGTTTATACCTGTCTGGGTATGCTGTACTTTACAAAAGGAATTGTGTAGTAACTGAGAAGTTTCAGACATTAAGGTTCTTATACTCTAAATCATGGGTGTCAAACTGGCAGCCCGAGGTAATTTTTTGTGGCCCATGATGCTCTGAAGTAAAATGAAAATAGAAAAAGTTATGAAGAAAATCGCGCTTAGGGGAGATCGAGGCAATACCGTACACACAATTCCCTTGTTAATCCTTTAACTACTGAAGACAAGTATACACGTGGCCCAGTGCCTTTCCTGGGGGCCTGTGGGCATGTATAAACACACTAACTCAGTTCCCGTGACGTTTGTAAATGTGACGTGGCTTGCATGAATCTTGCCTGTTGCACCAAATGGCCCGTGTTTAATTGAGTTTGACACCCCTGCTTTAAATGTAGCTTTTTTTTTTTTTTTTTGGATAACTAAGACATACTTACATACAGGGCCTTGCGCATGTCAGTAAAAAAACAATAAATGAATTTTTTTAACTGTTCACCTAAAAATATAAAATACTATATGAACAAATAGTTAGGTGGTATTTACATGAAGTTCCATCAGAGGAAAGACATGCACATTCAGTGTGAAGGCTTCAGGAAGAAAGTGGTACTTAAATAAGTATAGGTGGAATTAATTTCAGGATTCAAGTTATAAAGGGGGAAAAGACATGCTAAATACGATAGCACAGATTCGAATGAAGAAGCAGAATTATAGCAAATTTAAAGGACAGAAGACTTATGTCAAGAACCAGAGTGTGTTTTTCAAAGTTGTGGGTCAAAATTTAAGAAAATCCAATGGATGATTCCTAGCACAATATGAGGAAACTGGGCTTTTATCCTGTAAGGTTAAAGAAGTCTTTGAGGGTTTTATATGGTAAAATGGTCTTCTGGTAGATTAATCTAGACATGGTATCTGAGCCAAAACAGAGGGACACTAGGGGTAAGAAAAAAGTCCTAAAGTTGGAAACATTATTACTAATTATTTGAGTGCCTATTATATACTAGACACTAAGAGCTTTACACGCATTATTTCATTTAAGCTTCACAAGAACTCTTAGAATAGGTACCATTATCCCCATTTTCTAGGTAAGGAAACAGATGCTTAGTTTAAGCAACTTGCCCAAGTAAGTAGTTGTTTGACTCCAAAGCCAGGACATACCACAATGCTTGGAAGTTGAAGAGATTTTTAAAAAATTAATGCAATGGGTGAAATAATTTGACTTTGTGACTAGATAGGAGAGGAGGACCAACTTAAAAAGTTACTATTTATTGAGTACCTATTATGTGCCAAGCCCTTAACTGTGTCAGATATTTTATCTCTAATCTACAGTTTGGCAAGATAATCCCGTATTATCCCCCTCTTAACAAATGAGAAACCTGAATCTTGGTGGAACTTGAAAATACCACTCAGACTGCCAGAGCTATGATTAAAATTCAGGTTCTCCTAGTACACCACCCTTCTCTCCTAACCAAGGATTCATCACTGGGGGCAGAGGCTTGACTGAAAATAGACTGGGGAATGGAAAGCTACCCTGCCATACTCTACATTTTTAAAGTAAAACGCAGCGCTTATCCTTGGAGAGAATTTGTGGCTGGTTCTGAACTATAGAACATTGCCTACAGTTGAGGAAAGCTGTGATGCTGTAAACAGTGAAGCTTTATTGCATTTGTTATGTTGGTGTTTTCTAACCAGCTCTGTGAGCTCTGCAAAGTTATGTGAACTCTCTGAGCCTCAAGAATCTTCTCTATAAAATGACATACAGTCTCTACCTCAAAGAACTGTTGTGGGATCAATAGTGCAGAGAACCTAGCAACTAAGTGTAACAGACACTATTAAAATTTAAATTACTCCTATTCTGGCAAACGAACACTAAACCTGCGTAGTAGTCTCTAACACTTGGGTTGAAATCTTGTTCCTCTTTGTTCTCCATTCATCTTTATGACCTCTTCTTTACACAGAACTCATATATTTGTGGACTTGAAACGAGTAACTTAAAAAAAATAGAGGGGAGTTAAAATGCCATTCTTGCTGCTCTTTTAATTAAAAACCCTAAAAAGGCACGCCCACTTGGATATTAATTAACAGCAAGGAAAAGATACAGAAGCAGTAAACTTAGGCGATGTCGAAAAGAAATTCTGTTTACCAACATGGATTCTCTCCCCCTTAGGTACAGTTACAGCTGGTGTCAGAGAATATACTTTTATCAGGTCCTATTGGTATCCTGTAGAAAACATCAGACAAAAACAAAATTATTTTCTTTAGTCCAAGTATAGGCCCTGGAAGTAAATCCCTTACTTGTATTAAAAAAAAAAAGAGGTTTCCTAGTCCCTTCTATCCAACTACAACATTCCAAAAGGTATAGTTTTACACCATTTCAACTGCAGTCAGGCGATAAACTGAGGGCTAAAGAGGTCCAGCTCTGGCTAGCAAACGCGAAACGGCCTCAGAAGACGGCAACTCCGCGCGGGGCTGAGTGGCAGGGGCAGGTGGGAGGGGCTTCGGGGTGGCCCGCGGCGCTCTCGGGGCTCTGCTGGGCCCTGAGCAGTCGCGACGCGGACGCACCAGAGCTCAGGCTAGGCGAGTGCGCGGCCGGGGCTGCAGCTGGCGTTGACGACGCTTGCGCTGGCTGTTGAGGAGCTTCAGTGCGATTTTGCGCTCGTGGCCGCCAGGCACCGGCCAGTTGGTGCGCAGTTCCCGCTCGCGCCGAGTCCGACCCTTGCTGCGCCCGGCCCCGCAGGCCGGAAAGTCTCGCAGATAGTAGTAATCGAGGCAGTCGTAGAGCTCCTCCTCGGAGCTCACCGGCGGCCATGGCGGTGGATGGGGTTGAGCACGGGTGCCACAAACAGCAGAGTCCATAGCGCCGGACGCCGGAGTAACCGCCCGCGCGCGGAAGCGCGCGCACTTCTGCTTGGCTCCGCCCTGACTCACTCTGCGATTGGCTCCATCCGAGGGGGCGAGGCCTAGTCCTGACGTCACAGAGCCTCTGCGCTCCAGTCCCCGGAATCGTGACTCTCTTTACCAGGACCTGTATGCTGCGGGCCAGAGGGGGGCAATTGACAAAATCTGACGGAGTACATCGCTTATGTCGGTCAAAATAGGAAAATTATCCAAGTGTTTAACAAGAGGGACTGCTTAAAGAAAATGCGGGGCTGTGGTTTTTTCCAGAGGGCTTTTATTAACAGTAAACATTTTGTTACTGTTTGATAACTCGAGAAAAGTGCTCAGTAATAATGAAAAATTAGCTTCTGAAGAAATGCCCCCTAGTATCTCAGTAATGTATTTTTAAAACACATCTGTCTATAGAAGTCAAAAGGAAATCCATTAAAACGTTAAACGTATTTTTAGTTGGTAGGGCTTATTAATTTACATTAGTTCTTTTTCTTTTCCTCAAATTTATTTTTTTTTTAAGATTTATTTTTACTGTATTTGACAAGGAGAGAGAGACAGAGACAGAGAAAAGGGGGAGGGCCCAGAACAGTCTCCATAGTTGCACATCATTGGTTTTTCCACATAGTTTCATTCCACAGGTGGGCGCAGGGCTGCACAGAGCAGGAACTGGGCAGTGGTCGCACCCCAGTGAGAACCAAACTGGGGGCACTCCCCAGTTCAGCATATGGGTCCACACAGGCCGGGCCAGGATTGGATCCTCGGTCCCTGGGGCTGCAAAGTGAGCTCTTAACCCACTGAGCCATCCCGGCTCCCCAAATCCATGTTTTTGATAAGGAGTAAGAGTTAATTGTATTAAGAGCTATTAATAAGGAAAAGACACACTGCCTGCTGCAAGGCCCAGAACCCCACAATTTCAGATTATTCGTGGGTGCCTACGACCTGGGTCAGGAGGAGTAAGCGTGATAACTTGATGGCGCTGGCAGTTTGGGGTGAGGGCAGAGAGTCTGAGCTGCTCAGCGTGGAACCAAGCTCGAACTCAGCATCCCGCAGGACTGCGCCAGGCCCTGACACTTGGGGGGCAGAGCTTCACCAGAGAGACTCAGAAGAGAGGAAGCTAAACTGCGCTCAGAAAAGGCCAGGTTTCCTCCTCTGCGGCCTCTGCAGCCTGCTGTATTGTAAAGCAGGAGTCGTTACCTCCCTCCCACCCTTCTTCCCCCATCCTAACCTCTGGGACTACCAGTTCTAGTGATGTAATTACTGCCTCCCTAAACGCTGTTCTCAGGGAGTTATTTGGACAAAGGTCATTTGTTTGTTTTGTTGGTTGGTTGGTTGGTTTAACTATGTAGATGAAAAAAAGGGGTTCTGTAGAAAGAAACCTTCCAGAGTGAGTTGATCATACATTTCTAATTGGGCAGGTCATGGTGGGTGGTCATTACCCAGGCATACAACTTCTTAGTTAAAATTTTATCTTTGCCTTAAGCAAGCCTCATCAATTGTTTTTGTGCATCTAGGTCAACACGGCTTCCAAATAAACTGTAACCATCCTCAATAGAGCACATAATTTTTTTTTTTAATATATTTTATTGTTAAATTTAATGGGGTGACATTAGTTGGTAACAATCAGACAGTTTCCCAACGGACAACTCCACATCACATCACCCATGCATCGCATTATGTGCCCAGCTCCCAGAATCAGGTCCCCCTCCAACCCCATATGTCTGGTGCCCACTCCCCCCTCCCCACATAACTCTCCTTCCCCCCTCCCCCCTCCTCCCTCCTCTCCAGGTAAACACCAAACCATTGAGTGTGTCCATAATGCTGGTGCCCTCTCCCACCTCCCCTCCCTCTCTCCCTCCCCACTCCTCCCCATCCCTCAGGCAATCACCAAGTTATTGAGTGTGTCCATAGGTCTCTGTGTCTTTGTAACTTTCAGTTTTATATTCCACCTATAAGTGAGGTCATATTTTTCCGGATTCTTTCATTCTGACTTATTTCACTTAATAAGATGGTCTCTAGGTCCATCCATGTTGCCAGAAATGACTGTATTTCATCATTTCTTATCGCTGAG
>PVKE010043222.1:0-13454 GCA_004027555.1 Craseonycteris thonglongyai | reverse complement strand
TTTTTTTTTTATCTTTTCACATTTATAGAGAGAAATTATCTTTTTGTCTTCAGTGCATATTTATTTCTATTTTACTTTTGACAGATAGAGAGAGAGACAGAGACAGAGACAGAGAACCGAACTGTGGGAACTCCCCAGTTCAGCATGTGGGTCCTGCCTGGGCCGGAGCCGGGATTCGATCCTCGGTCCTCGTGGCCTCAAAGCGAGCGCTCAACCCGCTGAGCCGTCCCGGCTTTCCCCTCTGATTCTTTTAGAGGAGGGAGTACTCTTGCATTTTTTTTATTTTTTTTTTTATTATTTTTTTTTTGGTAAGCACCATCATTGGAAAGTAACAACTGAACAGCTTAGCAATGGGATATCTGAAAAAGAACAATGCATACTTGTTGCATGCAGTTTTTCTAATCCTGTCATTCTCTTTTTTTTTTTTTTTTTTTCTTCTACATCAAGTTTGGATCGTCATATGCAGACCCACCACGGACACCATAAACCATTCCGATGTAAACTCTGCTCCTTCAAGTCCTCCTATAACAGCCGGCTGAAAACGCATATTCTCAAAGCTCATGCTGGTGAGTTGAGACTTGTGATGCGGAAGTTCTCTGAGTTTGAAATCCATTGGTCTTTACGGAGTTAAATTGTAAGTCTCTTGCCTCTTACATGGAAATGAGTTATTTTTTAAATGGTTACATGTTTGGTTTTATTCCAATCTAATAAATAAAAATTAAAGATTGTCACCCAAGGCCAAAATAATACCAAGCCCATGTCAGACTTACTAACAGGTATACTTACTAATAGATTCATGCTAAGAGCTTTTGGTTAGAGACTTTTCTAAATTGCCTAGCCTTTCTAATGGAAATGCAATAATTGTTACATGCACTAAAGATAATTCCCAACTAAAATAACATTTTGATCTTGAGGAAGTTCAAAGGGGCAAAGAGAACTCAAGACCTGTAAGATTTCTTATGAGATGCCTTAGATACATTTCTATACACAAGCTAAGAAGTGACTGGAAGTTCTGAATGTCCAAGAGCTGTACTGTTCTCTGTCGCCATGTCTTTCTTTCTCATTGTGCATTCTTCATGAACGTCCCTTACTTACCAGGCTCTCCACTAAGCATGTTACACTCATCATTTTGTTTCGGCCTCACAACAGTCCCAAAGGGTAGGGGGTGGTGTCACCCTCAGTTTCAGATGAGGATACAGAGACTCAGAATGAAGTGATATGCTCAGAAGCATATAGTCCATTTGTACTAAGAATTTGACTCTAGAACAAATTCATGCTTGTTCCTGACAAGATGCTGTCTCTCTCTCTCTTTTCTGTTCTTTAACTTTGCGTATGATAGAGGATGCCCACAGGTAGCCAGCCCATTAGAATTCAGCCAGAGAGAGGTGTGATGTAGGAAGCGCAGTGTGGGACGGGTTCTCAGGGTTTGCCCTTGAGGTGTCTCCGTCACTCTCAGAAGCCCATTCCCGGAGCCTGTGACCCTCTCAGAGGTGTTGACCACCTTAGAGGAACTTGCCTGAAACACAGAGGGAAGTTGGAGAAATGAAGGCCTCAGCTAAGGTATTTAGAATTCTAGTTGAATTTTAGGTTTAAATTTGCTGCCAACTATAATAGAATTCTTCTGTCTCATTCATTAGCTTCCCTTGTGTGGTTATACAAATCATCCAGACCCCGAGTCCTTCACTTTTGCCATCTCCTCATTCCCCGTGGAAACAGGATCTTGTCTCCACTACTTCCTGAGTGTTGCGTCCTGTTGAACTGGCTTAATGGAGTAAAACTACTGAAGTCTTCCAGATGCCCTAAGCCTGGGCTGAACAGATGTACTGTTTTAAATGGGACAGAAAACAACAGTATAGTCCCTTTTCAAACCATGCATACAGTCAGCCTAGTCTCAACTGGGCTAAATTCAAGGTGCCACTAGACTGGCCATCCATACCATTTGAAACAGAACAATACTGTTGTTTTCTGTCCTGTTTAACAGTACATCTGGTCACCCTACCTAAGCCCTACTGGGGGTGGAGGATGGGACAGGGAAATGAGCCAAATGTGTTTTCCTGTGTTTCTTGGAGTCCAAGGAGTAGGAGACTTCAGGGTTCAAACCCCTATTTTCTCGCTGTATATTGTAAATTATTCAGCGGGGAAACCATCCTAGTGAGTTTTTCCTATAGGTCTCAGCCTTGTCAAAGGCACTTTGACCACTGGGAGTTGGGTAAGTGATTTGGCCTGTAGGAAGGCCTTTAAAAGAAGGCCATAGGCTGCCTAGTGGCTCCAGGGCACTGAGCTGATGTGCATGTTCTTAGAGCTGACCAAGCCGCCTGCCCTTCTGTGCTCACTCATTGGAGAGAGGAAGCATCCAGAGAGGGAGAGTGAGGGCCATGTAATTCAGCTCTCTACACAACTTGGAACATTGGTGTCCATGCCAAGGCCCTCAGACACTGACACTGCCGTGGCTTGGAGAAAGCCACTAGAGTCATTTTCCAAAGGACTCTAGACTCACCTGGTCTGTTCTAGATGGTTTATTTTATTTTAAAAGATGAAACGTTGTATGGACTTGGATGTGAATTCTCTCTCAAGTTGGACTACTTATAACAAGTACTAAACAAACTTCACATGTGGGATGCCGAATGGCTCAGCAGGTTGAGCGCTTGCCTTGCAGCCGCAAGGTCCGAGGTTCTAGTTTTGGTTCCCGCCCTTCACAGCCCTGCATCCACCTGTGTGGAATGAAACTATGTCGATCCTGATGATATACAGCTGTGGAGATTGCTCTGGGCACTCCCGCTTCTCTTTGTCTTTGCTTCTTTCTCTCTGTCAAACAATAAAATAAATCTTAAAAAAAAAAAAAGAAAAATGGAATCAGAAGAGCAGCAGTGTTATACAGTAGACTCTCCTTTACTAGAACTCAAGCAACCGGCAAAAAAAAAAAAAATCAAATAATATTACATTTATCCAGCATCTACCAATCCCAATGGGTGTGGTTAACTGAGTCTACTGTATACAATATTATGAGGCTTTTTATTATATATAATATTAGTAAACCCCACTGTTCATGGCCCAGCATTATCCTGTAATTCCTAGGTAATGGTTGAGGGAACAACAGATGGATGTTCTGTTCAGATCCTCTGACTTCTTTGAACTTCTGTTCCACCTTGGGCTGTAGCAAGTTGTATAAATCAAGGTTAGTTTCCAGACTTTCTTGAAGATACGACTCTGGGGGTTATCAGTGGTGAAAAGGAGGCTTAACTCACACCTTGGGATGCTGGGCTCACTTCGCATGTGAAACCATTTAGTGGCTGGACATCTTCACCCTCTCAGCTGGGTGACACAGGGGTGGAGGTTTACCCTCCAATCCTACTTCCCTTTGTAAACTGGAGACCAGCTGTCCTCAATTCATTTTCATTGGGGTCCACAGAACTTTCATTCCTGAAGATCCTTTCTTCTCTTATTCCTTACTTCCTTCTCTTTCTTCTCTGGTTTTTAAATTTCCCCTTAAAAATAAATTAAAAAATACATATTTGGTAGAGAAAACTTGAAAATGAGTCAGTCGTATATCATCTTATTGTCTAAAGACCACCGTTTTTAACATTTGATATGTTCTTTCAATCATTTTCCTCTATAACTTTTTAACAGTTGTGATCACAATTTAATATTATGCTTTCCTATGTATTTTGCTGAGTATTAGTATTTTTCTATTATTACAAACTCTTTAAGAATTTATTTTAGGGAATGATAATTCATCAAGAAGATAGACCCACTTTTATTAATCATGTCTCTGTCATTGGAAATTTAGGTTGTATACCTTTTCAAGCAGAAATATATGTTTATTTCTAAATAAAGTGTTGTATGTATTAAAGGATATTTCCTTAATATAAACTCTCAGAAGTGGTGTTACTGCATTGCAGGTATAACCATTCTAAGCCTATTGTTACAAAAAACAGAATTGCTTTCTTAGTTGATTGTATGCCTGAGGTATGCCTGTCCCACAATGTAAGCATACCCATCTCACACCCTTGCTTCTTAAAATGCAATTAATTGAAAAGCTGACTTAGGGCAAAGGTAAATCATACTCTGATTTAATTTAGTCATAGTGATTTGTGCTATATTTAAGTGACATAAAAATAATTAAAAGAAAAGTACTTATTTTCACTTACATGTCCTGTTTATTGAAGAAAGTGAAGAAATACACACACTTCTCTCCATTAAAAAAAAAAAAAGACTTATTTTTACCCATTTCTGTACTATTGATTACAGAGGAAATGGGGTTTTATTCTGAGGTTTGTGAGTTGGTCCCCTAAAAAACTCACTATAAGGTGTATGGGACCGAGGAGGTATTTATGTATAGTCAGCAAGGACGTAAAGAATGAGACTAGCATGACAGAGTTTGTGCTGTGTGACTTTATGCTGGAAAGCCACTAACCACTGGAATAAGAACGAAGTGTGTTCTTTTCTGTGGAAAACATAAAGGCAAGCTTGAATGAAAATTGGCCGTTTCTGGTATGGAGAGGGAGGAAGAGAGATGGGGAAGCCTTTCTGACGGAGGTATCATAGACATTTGGTATCACTCCCCATGGTGGAATGAATGACCCATGGGCTCCTCGGTGTAACTAGAGCTTGAAATGAAAAGAAGCCAGGTCACCTCACTATGGAGGTCCTTGAAGAATTTCAATCCCAAAGGAGTGCTGTGGTTGTGGGAATGGGCAGGGGGTTGGTCTGTGAGGGGATCTTAGATCCTGCATCATGAGAAGCACTGCTCTAGCGTGCATTAACTGTGTTATTTTGTTTTCCACCCTACCTTCTGCCCTCCTTCCCTTTTTCCTTTCTGTCCCTTGCTACCATCTTCTTCCAGGTGAACATGCCTACAAGTGTTCTTGGTGCTCATTTTCCACCATGACAATCAGCCAGTTGAAGGAACACTCCCTCAAGGTCCACGGAAAAGCCCTGACCCTCCCCCGGCCACGAATTGTCAGTCTTCTCTCACATACCCACCACTCCTCCCCAAAGGCTACCCCGGCCGAAGAAGTGGAAGACTCCAATGGTAAATATGGGCTTCCAAGCCAGAATTAACCTCTTAGGATTGGCATGGGCTGGGATTCATTGCCTTTCTAGAGGGAGATCTTACACAACTTCATGGCAGCTCCAGTGAAGGAAGAAATGTGAAAAGGTTGAGAGAGGCTAGAAATTGCTGTTGGAAGGTGTTGTGAACTCAGTGAATGTCTGGTGCCGACTCATGTGAGCATCACTTGTGGAAACAGCACAGTGTAGGGGATGGGTTAGTGTTCGATTCTTCCACTGTGGTTGCAGGCCTGAAAGCAGAAGGAATACCAGAGAGATTTATTTCATTGTTTACTTATTTATATCCTGTCTTGTCCTAAAAACTGTTTTGTGAAGTGTTTGCTGTGTGAGATATGCGAGTTAACTAACAGAATTCAAAGTAGGAATGGAAAGGGTAGATGGTTGGGGCAAATATATCTTGATGGGGTCGGAGATAATTTAGGGGTAATGCAGTGATTTCTCACACCTGAAGGATGTTAAGAAAGCATCAGTTGGCAAGAGGGTTTAACTGCCTAGTTTTGGAGCCTCGGGAGAAACACAGGAAGGCACGAAGGGGGTCTTCTCACTGGTAGTGTAACCAAAGCTGTAGATGGAGGGAGGGAGGGAGGAAGATCAGCGCAGATGTGACATAGTGAGCAAAAGGATGGTTTATTGTTTTGATCACAAGAAACAGAAGTGTTTGGATTACTCCGCTCACGCCAGGTGAGGGCAGAATCAGGCACTTAGGAGAGGAGGGAGTCTGTAGATTCTGAGAGATGTAGAAGACCTTCGAGGTGCTCTATTCCTCTCCCCTTTAAAGCCCAAATCCTACTGCAGCATCTATAGTAACCAGTTATCTACCGCTAGCTTGAATACTTCCGAGGTCAGGGAGTAGGCTGTTCCCCAAGGTCTACTAGTGCGTCCTTGGGAGGAGCTTAGTGGACTGGAAAGAAAGGTCATGGGCTTTTGGGGACAAAGGCTTGGCTTTGAGTCTTAGTTCTCTCAATGCCAGTTGTGTTTTCCTGGGCAGTCTTAGTTTCCTAAGCTCACATATAAAATTGGGTAAAGATAACTACTTCAGCCATTTACCTTGAGAGATCAATGAGAATGCCTCGTAAAACATCTGACACATTGTAGGTATTTTCACAAATGGCCATTTTGTACCCATGATTTTCATCCTATGGCATTCTGGCCTTTGGGACTATTTATAACCAGGATGAATTTGGGGTTATTTTTAATGTGAGAGTTTAAAAATATAGACTCTTCAGGTAATCTGAAGATCTGACAGCCCAACATGTCAACATGGCCTAATTATCTGATTATCAAGAGAATAAATGAGTGATCTTTATTCATGAGGTCTCTAAGAAGACAACTCTAAGAGGGAAAGGAAAGGTAAGTCCTGAGACTAAAAGCTGACTTTATTGAGTTGTAGAACATGGTGGCCTTTTCTTTGCAAATCATTAAACACTATGTTAAACACAGTAGCTCCTCACTGGTATTCCTGTTGTAAAGGCCTCTGTTTAACCAAGAGGGCTTGTTCTTATGACTGTGGCTTGTGATGAAGGGAGCACATTAGCTCCTCAACTGCTGTGTGGTAGTTTCAAATGTAGGTGGAAGCCTGTTGCATTGTTGTTTTTTTCCAAGGAAACTAGAGTCTCAGAGCTGGGGACGGGGGAGGGAGAGTACATGTGAAAGAGTACGGATACTCACAATGTCCTGTTGGTGCCTTGACATTCTGTGCATTGGAAAAGATCGGTATATTGCAACAAAGGTCAAGATATAACTTGTTGTAAGTTGTAAGATCTTTATTAACCTGATTTTTAATTAGCTGCTTTCATCTGAAATGGAAGCTACACTCGTGGAGCCATTTGGGTGAAATAGATTCATCCTGATACCATTTTCAGCAAAGGCTTTGCCTGGGACACTTATCTCAATGTCATACCTTCTTTTTCCTTTGTCTTTCTCACTCAAATGTGTCTTAGTCACAGGACAAGGGGAGCCTACAGACTACCCACTGCATAGATTTTCTTCCATGTGTAGGTGAAGAAGAATTAAGTTTAATCAATTTCCTGAGTCCATACTTTCTGCCAAGAGCTAATCTATGCATAGAAGAATCAGAGATGAATACAGTACCAGTTCCATTCTATTCTTCCAACAGCTCAAAGTCGAGTATTTAGAAGATATTATCAGTACCTCCATCTGTGCTAACTACAACCCTAAACCTGAAGCCTAACCTTTTTGGAGGGGTGATTTCAGATTCTTGGAAGCTAGACGAGGTTAGGACCGTGGGAAAGGAGGATGGACACAGAAACATGATGACAGGATCTTGAGTAACTCTGCATAACATGGAGAGTCTGTCTTTATTCGGCCACAAGAAGATAATTTGCAGTCTATCAAAGTGGGGTTCTTATTCCTTCTAAAGAAAGAACATGGTGACTGTGAAAGCCCCAGGTGGCAACGATGTAGTGAGGCCTAGACAGAAGTCATTGGGCCTGTGCTGTTTCTAACATAAATAAGCATCCAATGTCAGTGGGTCAAAAGTGATTCATTTAACTTGGTGAAAAGAACCTGATTAGAGGGCAGGGTAAACAAAGAAGTCATGGGATGGGCTATTCTCATGAATGAATAGTTCTGTGGAAAATATAATAGTTGATTCGTTTGGTAAACATTTCCTTGAATCTCTGCTATAGGCCTCGCATAGTGTTGGATGGCCAAGTATGACGGAGGAGGTGGAATATGAGAAGACTATGTATCAGGGAGCTTGAGTGTTGGATTCCTAGAAACGGCTGAGTCTGGGGGATGAAAAGAAACAGTTGTGGGCTAGACAGTAGTCTGTAAATCATGCCTTGAATGGCATTTGAAACACACATGTGAAATCCAATTGCACATTTTAATAGGGAGAAGCCGTGGGGCGGTGGCTTTCGGTGAAGATTTCCCACACCGCAGATGCCAGGATACTATGAACCTAAGAAGCAAAAATGTGTTGCAGGCCTGGGGGGAGTAGAGATCCGTAAAACCAGGGAAATCACTAGTGTGTCTGTCCTTGGCTTCCTGATGCCCTCCCGAGGGATGTGAGTTAACCGAGTTGACATGCTCACTGCTCTTTGCCGTGGTCAGATGCTTGCAGTCCCTCTCTCTGGCAGAGGGAGACAGCCTGAGAAAGAAGGTTCTTCCAAAGCTGTTCTCCCGCCCAACCCAAAGGGAAGCACAGCAAGGGCGGGAAGGCGAGGCAGCCAAAAGGACAAGGTGGAGGGGAGATTTTACCCCAGCTGCCTGGCCACACACCTGTTCTGTGCATAAACAGAGCTCTGAGGCTCTGAGCTGTCAATCTTGCCAGGTTTCACCAGCATATGAATCCTCTGTGTTCTTTAGGATCGGCTGTTGGAAAGAAAAGACCCTGCAGTGTGGTATGAGTCCTATGTATGGGATAACGGGGAAATCATAAGGTTGTCAGCAATAGGAATATCTCTTCTGTGTTTGTATTTACTGGGTTCCTTCTCCTGCCGTAGAAGATATAGGACTGGGTTTTATCAGGCTTTCTCCAAGTCTCTGCTCTCAGCACAGAAAAATACATACACACATATCTATACAATAGCCAAGAAACCAGAACCAGCATAGTTTAGTTATGAGATGTGTTTAGATTTGAGAAGCTACACAGTGCCTGGGCAGTGGGTAAGTAATTTAAAATTCAGCTACCGGTATATCATTTATAAGAAGTCAGGCCAATGCGACATTCATTCTTTGTATTTCCTCAAATTCCCCCCAAAGAATAGATGATTTCTTCTATCCAGTTATGCTGTATGGAATTGTCTGCTTTAGGAACAGCTATGTGATATGTTTAAAACAAAAATGAGACAGTAAGGGGATACCGGGATAGCTCAGTGGTTGAGTGCTTGCCTCACAATCACAAGGACCCTGGTTCTATTCCTGGTCCCGGCCTGTGCAAACCCATATGCGAACCTTGGCGAACCTTAACTGCTAGGATGGCTCATTGGCAAAGGTTCTCCCCTCCCATGTGGGAGGCCCCTTGTTTGGTTATGGCCCTGCTCAACTCCACATCCACCTGTGTGGAATGAAAGTATGTCACAACTAATGATTCACAACTATGGAGACTACTCTGGGCCCTCCCCCTCCTCGCTCTCTCACCTTCTCCCAAATAATAAGTTAAAAAAAAAAGAGAGAGAGAGAGAGAGAGACAGTAAGACCAGGTGCAAAATAAAAAAGATGAATGAGAGCAACATCGCTTTTTCTAACCATGCTCTGGTTAGCAACCCAGGGAAAACACAGGAACTCTTAGTTGCATTGTCCTTCCCTTTATAATATAGATCCTAATGTAGTCCCCCCAGTGGAGAAGTCTTGGCTGTTACGAATTAATAGAAAAACATTGTAAGGAGCTCTGTGATTTTTTTCTTTTTTTCCTATTGAAGGATTTTCTCTTACAACTTTTCAGTTGGCTTTTCTATTCTAAACTAGAATAATATTGAATACAAACACTATTTTTATCAAGACCCGCCAGGCATGTCTTATTGTCATATCAAAATCAAAGTCCTCTCCATTGCACTCATAGTGTACCATTTAGTCACCCTTTTCCCATTCCAGAGTAGCCTCGCTAACAAATACTGTTATTTCCAGCCATCTTTGTCCTTGCCACCCCGAACATCTAACTTCTTCGTTTGTATTCCCGTGCCCTTGAATGAGCTCTGCTGGGAGCTTGGAAGGATTTCCTCCCTGTCTGCTTCTCTCTGAGTCTCTGGCTTTCACATTCTCTAAAGACCAACTTTTACCGGTCCCAGCCCTCCTCTGATTACTCTTCTATGGTTGATCTCAGTGCTTTCTTTGCATCTTAGGGATATGCTATTGGTTCTGTCCCCTGATTCTCCAATGGGGGAGGTTAGGTAGGTGCTTATTATTATAAATACTGACTTCTTTTGACTGACCAGTGATTCCTTGGAGGCATCACAATTTTTAATTCCGTTCATTGTACTGCTCCTCCTACACGTCCACAGAACCAAATTGTACGAGGGTGAGTTTATTTCATCTCCGTTTTAAGAGGCAAGTTCAAAGATAACCAAAACAAAGATGAAACCCTAGGGACTGCTCTACCAGAAATTTTCTGACGCATCATTCTGCCAAAAGGAAAAGATCTTTCTCAACAAAGGGTTTTAGACATTGTCATTGTTTCTTGCATAATGAGACCTTCTGCAGAGGTGGGTAACTGAAGTTTGGACAGGGTGTAAGTCTTTCCAACCCTCAGAAGGACACAGAAAGTGTAGTAGTGCTGGAGAGATGCCATTAACTGTGTGGACACCTTGTAGTAGATCCCTGTTTTCGAACAAATACAGTCATTGACCCAAGAGTGGGCTATCGTGTTCTCTGTGTCTTAGTCAAAAAACATACAATGTTTAGCTGCAGTTAAAATCCACATTCAGAGAAGCTATTGTGTGAAACTGAATGATAAAACTCATAGTCTAATGAAATGTTCTATTCCACCTGAAAATTTTACCCACCGGGATGTTCACATCATATATTGGTGAGAAGAGACCTGTGTTATGAGATGTATACTGGTCAGTATCTATAAACCATAAATCAAGGATTAGAAAACTTTCTGTAAGGGACTAGATAGTAGAAAATATTTTCAATTGTATGGGCCATACAGTTTGTGTTACAACTACTCAGCTGTGCCATTGTAATGTGAAAGCAGCCATAAACAACATGTAAACAAATGAACATGGCTGTGTTCCAATAAAACGTAATGGGATTTGGGCTGTGGGCATTACGTCACTAACTTTTGCCATAGATAATTTGAGGAAAAAGTTATAGTAATGCCCATGAAATCAATCCAGTCTTTAATAAATGTCGTTATCGACCTTTATTTATAACATATGCACAACTCTGAAATATCACTTAAAATGTAACTTGACATAAATATAGGCTGACCAGTTATCCTGTTGAAACAGGACAAAAAACAATGGTTCTGTCCTGTTTTAAACCATGCATACAATCAGTCTAGTCTCACTGGGCTAAATTTAAGGTGTCAGTAGGCTGACCATTTGAAAGAGGCCATTACTGTTGTTTTCTGTCACATTTATAACAGTACATTTGGTCAGCCTAACTAAACATATTCTTTATTTTATATATGAAAATGTAGGGTATTAGAGCTTTAAAAAAAATAGCATGGGAATTACATTTAAGCTTAAAAGAAAATCTTTTCTAAGAATTACGTTGCGGGAAGCTGGGATGGCTCAGTGGGTTAAGCGCTCACTTTGCAGCCCTGAGGACCAAGGATCGAATCCCGGTCCCGGCCCATGCTGACCCATATGCTGAACTGGGGAGTGCCCCTGGTTCAGTTCTCACCGGGGCGAGACCCCGGCCCAGTTCCTGCCCTGTGCAGCCCCAAACCTACCTGTGGAATGAAACTATGTAGAAAAACGATGATGTGCAACTATGGAGACTGTTCTGGGCCCTCCCCTTTCTCTCTGTCTCTGTTATCTCTCTCTCTCTCTCTCTCTCTCTCTCTCTCTCTCTCTCTCTCTCTCTCGCAATAAAAATAAATCTTTAAAAAAAAAGAATTACGTTGCATCTAGTCTAGTGTCAAACTATCAACTCATTTAACCTTGACTACAGCAATACTTGACACTTAAATATTAAGATATGAGATTCCTGCTTTTCAAAGAGAAGCTTTTCAGATTTCTAAATAGGTCAGACATAAAATTCAACCTTTAAGAGGATCCAATTAGTTGCTAGGGCATCAGACCTTCCACACAGGTTCCAATTGCAATCAGATTTCTCTTGGGGTAAAAGAAAAAAGAGGTGGTTTCTTTAAAAATGACAATAATGAAATGGAGGCTCTCAAGTGAATAGTTGTGAAGTACTAAGATTTACATCAATTTATAGCACATGGGATACAAGGCATAACTTTAATGGCTTGACCATAATGTTTAATAGGTCTGCTGGTCTCAACATTATCTGACCAGCGAATACTAACCTTCCCTTTTTGACATCAGGATTTGTACATTAAAATGTGATCTGGAGATTATTTTAATGCTTATATGAAGAATGGCATTTCTATTATAAAGACTTAGAGGTTTATAACTCCAGTGGTGCAGGAGTCTTCAGAGGTTAAATTATTACGGTATTATAAAATTTGCCCTCAATGGCAAATAGGAAGCCTTCCAAACTATCAGCACCCTGAAGTTGAATATCACGTTATATATCCTTCCCAAGAAACCCACCTGCCTGAGAGTTTTGGGACTTTTTGAATTAGCCACAGTTTCATAATGCCAAGGATTAAAAAACGTTTCAAGTGTAAGTTTTCCATGTCCCGGAAACTTAGTCAACTAACCATCTCCCTCTTCCCATGCCAAGAAAAACATTTGTTTATCAGAAATATAAGCATAAACATATACAACCAAAGACATTCAGAGCTAGTTCCTAGCAAGACCAGCTTTTGCTTTGTAATTCCACATCCAACTTCTGCACCTCATGGTTAGAGATTAAATCCTCCAGACCTTGGTTATGAGAAGAGACCAAAAGAATGAAGAAATCTATTCTTTACCAGAAAAAAAAATATGTTCAATTGTTAGCCAGATCATCTCAAAAGACTAATCTTGGTTCTTTTTTGAAAGAAACAATTTTTCTCCTGTCTTCCTCTTGCCCACTCCCCTTGAATTTTCTCCCTCTGAAACTGGATCTAGATATCTTAGCCCAATTATATTTGATATAAAATTTTTCAAACTCTCCTGGGACTTCTTATGACTCATAGAGCCTCTTTTCTTTTTCAAATACACTCCCGCGTTAGATGGTTTTACAGAAGCAGAAAGAAGCATATTGGATTTGGGAGAACTAGAACGAGTGAGCTGTGATGGAGAGGTACAAATCCTTTACTTAACAGCCTTGCTGGAGAAGAGGGTATGTCCCAGACAAGATGGGTATGTGATAAAAAAAATGTTTTTACGTGCAGAGATGAGAAGATGCTCAAAATAACCTTTAGAAACAACTCTATGTATTTTAAAAATAAATCATGAGTTTTAATGGGATGGCCCAGGAAAATATGTCCCCAAATCATGTCCACATGTTCATAACTCATTCATAATCCTAAATAATATCCCATGAGCAATCCCAGTGGTGGTTAAATAAAAACGGGCAGATAAATAAAGGATGGCCTGAGTGACATGAGAAGTGCTTTCAGAGACTCCGAGCCCAACCCAATGGACGTGTGTGTGTGTGTGTGTGTGTGTGTGTGTGTGTGTGTGTGTGTGTGTGTGTGTGTGTGTGTGTGTGTGTGTGTGTGTGTGTGTGTGTGTGTGTGTGTGTGTGTGTGTGTGTGTGTGTGTGTGTGTGTGTGTGTGTGTGTGTGTGTGTGTGTGTGTGTGTGTGTGTGTGTGTGTGTGTGTGTGTGTGTGTGTGTGCGTGTGTGTGTGTGTGTG
>PVKE010043221.1:0-13455 GCA_004027555.1 Craseonycteris thonglongyai | reverse complement strand
TCTCTCTCTCTCTCTCTCTCTCTCTCTCTCTCTCTCTCTCTCTCTCTCTCTCTCTCTGTCAAAAACAATAAAAAAAAGTACAAATATAATATGCCCTATTTAAACACATATATATGGATATTTTCTGAAATTTCAAACCATTAACTATTAGTAACGGCTTCTACAAGGTTTTGCTTAACCATGTTCAAATTTTTATATTCTATAAGCCTCAAAGACAAAAATTAATCTAAAATAAATGAACATGTTATTTACTCTTCAGGTAGTGAAAAAGAAAATATTTGCAAAAATCTCAACTTTGAGGTTCCATGAAAATTTTTTAAATCTACACAGAACTTAGGTTGAAGGTTTTCATTTGCAAATTATTTTTATCGCTCAACTACAGTTTTATTAAGAAAAATCAAATGTATATAATTTTGTCTACTTAATACCAATGAAGTTCAAATATATAAAAAAGAAAATATGTTTTCCTTTATTTTTCAAAACCTGATGACCTAAATTTAAAAATATATTTTTTACCCAAACGTCAGAGATCATACAAGCACAGAAGAAACTGCTGTTAAGAGAATAATCATGGACTTTTTAATCCATACTTCAGTTCAGATTACTCAGTATCTTCATCTGTAATATAGGAACAATGGCACCTACTTTCCGAAAAATTGTAGTGCATGACAGTCTGTACTAATGAGATACTCGGTGGCTGGTATTATTTTATTAATAGAGTGAAGAAGTGATTTCAAGGGAACAGTTTCTGTTCAATATACAAGGGCTGTCCAGAAAATATCCAGCCATGTAACATGAAAAACACAGGCATTTTTGGCTGGATTTTTTCTGGCAAGCCCTCATAACACCTGTCATACAAGATAAAGGTTACCACAGCCTAATACAGGGCCCAGACCAGCTCTGTTCCCTCATTATCACAGGAAGAGAGTTAAGACATGGCTTCAGACCCAATGGTACCACAGATAAGAAGAGTGCAGAACTAGCTGCAATGACAGAAAATTTCCTGTGTGCTATCTCAAGGAAAGGTATAACTGCCTCACAATACACAGTGCAGATGCAACAATTAACAGGAGTAATTATAGGGAGAAATACTAGTTGAAACAACTCAAAAAATCCTAGCTTTGCAATAACACACTCAATCTAGATAGCCTAGCCAAGCACTCCTCCAACACAGTCTATGCTTGTATGTGCAAATAGTCACAGAATATCAAAGGTAACATTTGACACCTTTCCATATTTACATGCTTGTTTAATACAGTAGATTCTTCTTTAACTAGAACTCAAGCAAGCAGCACTCTCAAGCAACCAGCAAAAAAAATCAAAGAAATAATGCTACATTTATCCACTATGGGAACCAGTTAACTGAGAGAGTACTGTAATTCTTCAATCATATTCCATACTGCTTTTAGCAAGGATCTCTGTATATCAATCTAAGAAGAATGGTATATGCTTTTATTTAATGACAAGTTTGGTTAACTTGTATTTAAAAAATAAGAGTCCTTGTATCAAATAATTCCTATACAGAATACCAATATATAAAGAGTAAAAGAAACTGATTCACTCTATTCCCTTCCCTTGTAAAGTCCTTAGTGAAACTGTAGGGGTCTACAGAGTATAATTTGTAAAACAGAAATCTTATAACAAAATAGTTTTAATGTTATAAAATACTTCACAAAATAGTAGAAATAATTTCTTAATCTTCTCACCACCTCAATAATTACAAAATGAAAACAGAACAGCTCCAATAGTAGCTGCCAACATAAAAATTGAAGGAAAAAAGAGGCAAATTACAGTTGTGAATATGCAACTGGTATGAAGCACTTTACTACCAATATCTCAAAAGTCCACAAGATGGTGATATTTTGCACAAAATTATGACATGATCTAAAGCATTGCATGATGTTCCCAAGAGTTTGAGGTGCTTCTAACTTTAAGTAAGAGGGTGTTGCTAAAAATTAAAAATCAGAACACTGATGATAATGAAACATGATTTTATTGAGAAAAAAAATACACTTAAGAAGGTTGCTTCACTTTTCACTCAACAATTTCCTTTATCACTGACCTTGCCTAAGGCAAATTGTATTTGAGGTTCTACTTATATAACAATGAAAATAATGACAAGTTTGGAGGGAAGTTATTTTGAGACTCTCAAATGTGTAATGTCAAGGCCTTAATAAACATCTGCTTCACTGCATTTATATGCCAAGTATTAAACCACATATTTTAAATAAATTACTCATTTGGTTTTCCTAAGAATCATACAAGGGAAGTTTCCTTAGTGTAGGTGAAAGAAGTTTGCTAAATGATTAAATACAAAGTTATCATATGATTCAGCAATTTCACTCCTAAGTATATACCTGAGAAATGAAATCATACATCTACACAAAAAGTTGTCCATGAATGGTCATAGAAACATTATCTTCCAAAAAGTAGAAACAACCCTAATATCCATCAACTGATGAATGGATAGATAAAATGTCGTATATCCCACTCAGCTATTGCAAAAAATGAAGAACGGATACATGCTACAACACAGACGAACCTTGAAAGCATTATGCAAAGCAAAAGAAGCCAATCACAAATGTCCACATAATGTAAGATACCATTTACATGAAATGTCCAAAACAGGCAAACGGTATAGTCAAAAAGCAGATCAGTGATTGTCTAGGGTTAGAAGGATGGGGGAATTAGAGAGTAACTGCAAATGGGTATAGGGTTTCTTAGTGCGTACTGAAAATGCTCTAAAATTGATTGTGATAATGGATGCACAACTGTGAATATACAAAAACTACTGAATTATACACTTTAAATGGGTAAATTATATATTATGTGAATTATATCTCAATAAAACTAATTTTTTTAAAGCTTTCTAATAAATTAAAATAATAAAGCTTATGAGGAAAAATACATTAGCTATGTTTTCAATTTTCAATTCAGCATCAATTATGGATTTAGTCTGTATCTGCTCACTCTGTCTCCCTCCCTTTCAAATAAAAAACACAAAGTAGTTAATTCTCATTGCATGTGAAAATAAAGATACAGTGGGGAAAGCTCAGATAGCAAGTATAGGTGGCATGAATAACTTGATCTTTACAGGTTTCAAGACATGCACAGATTTCATTAGGCACTTTATAGAACTAAGTCCAGAAGATTCCGGGAATTGCAATGTATTTGGAAGCAAATGGCAGAGAAAAAAGACACCGCTAGATGTTTGTTTTGTTTTGTTTTTTAATTGTGATAAAAAACACATAAAATTTACCATCTTAAATATTTCTGAGTGTACAGATGAGACACATTAAGAATATTCACGTTAAGAATATTCACGTTGTTGTACAATAGATCTTCCGCGATTTTCATCTGGCAAGACAGAAACTCTATAACCACTAAACAACAGGTCTCCATTTCCCTCCCACCCAGCCCCTCACGACAACCATTCTATTTTTTGTTTCTATGAGTTAAATTACACCAGGCACTTCATATGAGTGGAATTATACAGTGCTTGTCTTTCTGTGGCTGGCTTATTGCACTCAGCATAATGTCCTCAAGGTTCATTCATGATGTAGGATATGACAGAATTTCCTTCTTTCCCAGACTAAATAATTTTCCGTCAAAGTATATAGCACTTTCTGTTTATTCATTCATCCCTCAACAAATATTTAGGTCACCTCCCCATCTTAGCTATTGTGAAGAATGCTGTTATGATCAAGGATCCTATCTCAAAGTTCTACTGTCTTACTATTATTAAAATCCAAAGTGAACAAACAAAACTTAGTTAAGAATAAACAAACACACATTATAATAAAAGGGCATTCCCCAAAATAAATTTTAAAGACTATATGTTTACTAGAGAGAACTCATAATTACAAAAGTTTGGGGAAAAGTGAAAGGAAAGAGTTAATTTCTCTTTTGCACAACTTCTCAGTCTTTGATTTTTCAATGTGCATTAAAAATCCCTAAGACACGATATCACCTGCAATTTTTCCTAAACTTGACCAGGAAGCCCCTGAACTAGGTAGGGTCTTTTGAATTTGTGCTCTGAAGAGGAGTTAAGTAGTCCTGTTTCCACTGAACACTGAACAGAAAGTTGGATTCTTTTGTACAATGCCTTGAACAGCCGTATCCTCAATACATACTTATGTACTACAATAACAAGGACGTGCTTGATCTAATCTTTATTTTGTACAGTGATGCCTTGAAATCTGAACTTAACTTGTCCCAGAACCCTATTCAAGTTCCAAAACATTCAAGTTCCAAGACGAGTGGGTGTTTGGATAAAGCACAGTGGATACGTCCCACACAAACAACATGTTGGCAATTCGGAATCCAAAACAGCGTTTGGATTCTGAGGCACAATTTGCTTGATTTTTTTGTTCGGATTCCAAGTTGTTTGAGTTTTGGGGTGTTTGAATTCTGAGGTATCATTGTGTATTCTTAGAGCTAAAAGTAGCCCTGGTCATGAAGCCAACAATAATAGTATCATTTTGCTAATGTAAAAAAGAAAATACACCTATCCCACATTCAGATCCAAGTAAACTAAAGAGTAAAATATCTGGTCTTTACCTTTTGAGTCTGCAACTAAAGTATAAGTATGATACTGGTGTAACAAATTCATTACAACCAGTAATCAGACATATCAGAAAAGGCTCAAGAAAGAACTTCATCCCACCTTTAGAACTGAGGTCAGTAAGGCTTCTATCAAATGTTCTTACTTCCACAAAATAATAATACTGGTAATTGTCATGACAGCCTCAAATCACCAAAGCAAGCTTAAATTATTATGGAGCTAATTGTAGTTCTCAAAACTGAGAAAACTAGAAGAATGCATTTCTCAACCATAAAAGTTAACAAAGCTATTATTAAATGTGTTACTTACTGCTATAATTTGGTCTCCAACTTGGATTCTTCCATCATGTTCAACAGCACTGCTTTTTGTAATGCTCTTTACAAAGATTCCTGAAGGCTCTAGGATTAGAAATAGTTTGTTTTTTTTCTTACTACTTACAAAACACACTCAAAGATTATCCATTCTCCATTTTGAAACTATAAAGCTTAAATTTTGAATATAAATCAACAAACCATACAAACTAAACCACTAGTAGAAACTTAGGCTTGAGAATAAGACAATAGTTTTGCCTGATAAATACAGTATCAAAGTCGTCTATATTAAATTATCCCTAAAAATGTTTTTCATCAGTTTAGCCAACAATCTGAAAATACATACTGTTGATTCAATATTTCATAAGACAAATATATCAGAGGTAATTACCAAGCTAAAAAAATTTATGTTTAGGGAAGCCAGGATGGCTCACTGGGTTAAGCCCTTGCTTTGCAGCCTGGGGACCAAAGATCAAATATCAGCCCCAGTCTGTGTGGACCCATATGTTGAACTGGGGTGTGCCTCCCATGCAGGAGGCCCCCAGGCAAATTTCCATCCTGCACAACCCCTTCCATCTGTGTGGAATGAAACCATATCGAAAACTGATCATGTACAACTACAGAGAATGTGCTGGACCCTCCCCCTTCTGTCTGTCAAAAACTATACAATAAATCTTTTTTTTTTAAATTTACGTTTAAAAGTACCTAATTTTTTATCTCCAATGTAACCAGCAATGGTAATCCCCAATCCTTGAACATTTTTAGTGAGTTCTACATCAAATGTCTCATTTTCTTCATTTTTCTGAGTAGAAGCATGAATCTAAAATGAAATTGATAAGTAAATAAACATGCAACTAAATAATATAAGCTAAAAAAGCAACAATATTTAGAAATAATAAGATGTAATGAGGTACCAGAGAACTGCTAGAGGATTGTAGTGGAGCTTAGAGAACATGGAATAAGCATCACATTTTTACTCAAAAGGAATGTCAGTAGGAAAGCTGAACACCCCCTTACCAGAAAAATGCATTATTGTTTACATATAAAATTTTAAAAACCTAATTATTTCTTATTGACAAATTTTATCTTCAGAGATGGCTCATCTTCCTTTCTGAAGGAGCAAGGAGGTAATACAGTTGAAAGAATTCATGTTTTCAATTCAGACCAACAAGTACAAATCTAGCGTTGCCACTGAATTTTTCTAAACATTGCTTTGTTTAATGTCTATCATGAATAAGAATAGCAACAAGTCCAACTAACAATTACTGAGCAGTTTCTATGTAACTGGTACTTAGCATGTCTTGCTTCATTTATTCCTTAGAACAAGTCTATGAGAGGAGGTTCAATCACTGTCAGTTTTTCTCTGGGGAAACCGAGGAACATAAACTTTTCCAAGGACAAACAGTAAGTAATCTAGTAGAGGCAGAATTCAAATAGAAATAGGCTGCTTAGAAAGTCCATGCTCTTAAATGCTATACACAAAGCCTTTACAACCTGCAGCCCAGGTCAGCTCTGAATGTGACCCAACACGAATTTGTGACCTTACAACATTGAGATTTTTTTGCAATTTTTTTTTATCTCATCAGCTATCATTAGTGTTCATGTATTTTATGTGTGGCCCAAAATAATTCTTCTTCCAAGGTGGCCCAGGGAAGCCAAAAGACTGAACACCCCTGCTATGCAAAATCCCTAGAATGTAAGGTGCATTATGCCCACTCAGGACATGTTGCTGCTATTATCTTAAGCGAATAGCTGATTCTAACACCATAAATATGAGTAAATCTACCCTTCAGGCTTATGATGAATAGGCTGACAATTATTTTAAAAATCAGCAAAATGCACCAAAGAGCTATTTATAAGTGTCCCTGTATTTATTTTATAAATTCAGACTTTAATTTTAAAAGCCGTTTAAAAGCAAAGTACGCCTTTTGGTTACGATTTCCATCATTCTTGCAATGATACCTGAAAGAAGGTTTCTCTAACATGTAGAATTGTTACTAATTATATATACTGGACCAAAGCTCCCTGAAATAAGCATTAGTGAACTAGTGCAATGAGTCATTAATAACCTACTGGCATTATGTACTAGTGTGATGTCAACAGAGTCCACAGAGAACTCTATGAACATTACAGCAGAATAAAGGCTATGAGGCCAAAAAGACATGCAGGTTGAGGATAGGTGGTAATATTTTCTGGTTTTCTTTAAGAAATATCTGAATGTATCTCACTGACAGACTACCTAAATAATATACAATTTTAGAGTAAAGTTTCATTTATTTTTTTCACTGTACATAATTATCTGTGCAAACTTAGCAAAAGTTTAAAGTTTAGATAATTACAAGAAAATGACAGGATGAAATCTGCTTCAATTGAAACAAATGTGTTTTCTATTTTTAATAAGACTTATGCGGGTGCTATTTTAGAGAGTGGCAATTTGACTATCGAATGGTTTTAAAAGGGGCACAAGCTTCAGAAATAATGATATGCACAGAATAGATATTTTTCTAAGCTTTCAATTATATCAAGTGGTTTTCGGTACTGCATTCATTTATATATTGCTGAATAAAATGTTTTGTATACCACAAAAGAATTCCATTTAAATACTTTCATAAACAAGCTTTCTTTCTTTACTTCTTTCTCTCTGCAAAAAATAACAACCAAACTCAACCCTAAAAACAACAGAATCATGGAAATTTCAAATGTCATAATAAAGTTTCAAAGGGCTTGTGGAGGAGGTTTGGATATTTTAAAAAGTATTTGAAGCTACTGGTTAGAAAAATGTTTCATTGAAAAAATCATATAGATTCTTTTAGATGTAGGACTTACATTTGTTTTAAAGCTTATCTAGAAACTGAGTGTGATTATCTTTTTAAATATTGAAGAGATTTCTAAATAAACTTATTTTATTGATATTTTATCCACTGTGGTCATCTTGTGACCTGAACTATTTCAGAAAGCCAACACATCATAATGATTTTGAAAATTTCTAGCTTTTTTCACATCAAGTTTAAAAAAAAACAAAAAAGATGAAATGCTATGCCTATGAATAGAGCTTTTGTTACAACTCCAAAAACATAATTTTGTTAAAAAAATTATGTAACTTGATCAAGAATAGTGATTTCTCATTACAAATCTGATAACAGTTCTATGATATATCTTAAAACACTAATATTAAAAGGATTTAGCATGCTTTATTCACCACCACCCCTGAAAAAAGACACTAAAGACAATTGTTGAAAGGAAATTAGAACTTACAGCCCACCTTACAAAGGACCTTCTAAATAAGAGAACAAATTAAAACATTTCAGTATTATAGCAAGTAATTCCTTTAATTATTTTTCATACTTAAAAACATGGTCCTCATAAATGTGTTGCTTAGAGAAAAATGTAAAATAGTCCTCTAGAATTTTTTAAGTAATCTATTTTTCATCTGCTGTATAGTATTCCTAATTAATAATATGTTATTAATGCTGAAGCAGCTCAACATTTGAATTCTGTTTCAATCTTTAGCACTAATTTATAAACATTAATAAATCTAACTTCTAAATAAACACCCTGTCATTTAAGTGCTATTGTTTATGACTTCCCCACTTGACTGTTTTTACATACTTACCTGCATCTCTGGTGTTGAAGATGGGGATGAGGAAAGGCTGATGCCCAATGAGGTGGGTGCTGTTGGTTCTTCTATAGCACCTCTTGCAATCATCAATTTAACTCTATTTCCACATTGCCTGAGGACCTGTGCTACTTGCTCACTGCTCATTCCTGCTAGATCTGTGTCCCCAATCTTTAGAATATGGTCTCCACTGCATAATCGCCCATGCTGAATAAAAAGAAATTAATTTATTATTATTAATTTCATCAGAGAAATCCTAAATGAGGGAAAGGGAACAAAAAAAAAGAAAGCAATGATATGAACTATCAATCATGGGACACTAAGCACGTGGCTGTGATTTTAACTGTCTTTTAAAGTATTTTACCATCATTCAATGTGATAAAAGTAACTGAAATTCACAAATATCCCTTAAATTAATACTTGATAAGAGCTTTTCAATTTGATTTCTACCTACTAAATGCAAGAAAATATAAAGGCTTTTGTGAATATTTTGAGGGATAGAAAAAAGAGAAAACACAATTAAGGAAAGATGAAGTATGTTACTATACAAATATATATTACTCAAAATATGGTATGAACAACAAGAAAGCATTCATGCAATGCCAGAATTTCCCACCATACCATCTCAATGATAACTATCCCTGAAGAGCTCATTTGTAGACAAAATCCTTGTGAGATGAAAATTCAGATAGATGAGGGGAGTAAAAATCAATCTCGTAATTATAAGCCTCCATACAAAGAATGGCCACTAGAATTTGTGCAGTCATGAAAATAGTCTGCATTGTCCAATATGGCAGCTATAATCAACACGTGGCTACACAGCACTTGAAATGTGACTAGTCTAACTGGGGAACTGAATTTATCATTTTATTTCATTTAAATTAAATTAAATTTGAATTTAAAAAGTGACCTGTGACAAGTACCCAAAATACTGGACAATGTGATAAATAAAAACTATTTATCACAAGCCTGACATGAGGGAAATTTGACTGCATATTGCTAGATGCTGCAATTTAAAATAAATAAAATTTGCACATTGTCAAAACCTCTACTGATAAGGTTGCCAATAAATCTGCCTTTCATTTATGAAAATGATAAATATTTGATGAACCTGACTCTTAAGTATGTTCATGCAAAAGCAGAGTTTTATAAACAAAATGTTATAACCAAGGCAAAAAATACACTAGCAAAAATTGTCAAATTAAAATATAAAGTATAACAACTTTATAATTTTCCTACATATATTCCAACAATGTCACACAGCATAAATGGCAATGCTTTGAACTATTCCAAATGATTAAAAATAGGTGGCGCTTCATACAAAGATGACACCAATGACCTATCACTAAAGGGACAATATGAATCTTGGGTTTTTTCCCCCCACTATAATATGTATTCTTTATTCCATAATATCTTAAGTTTATAAATGATTTATGATCATAAAATAAAGAATTGCTACTTCTACAATGATCAAAACCATAACCCGGGCTTTAGTCTATGGTTCTGGAGTCTCAAAATCATTATCTATTACTATGACTTAAAATCAACGTCCCCTCTCAAAGGTATTTCTCCCAAGGTGTAAGAAAAATTTTAGGGGTAGCCCAGCAAAACAGAAGATTCTAACTCAGCTTCTTTGACATTATCTAATGCCAAAGTTTCTTCTTTCTGACAAGCAATGGAAAAGATGAAGCCATGTTATTTGATAAAACAGCATGAAAGACCTATTGGAATAGCTTACCTGATCAGCCACTCCCCCAGGCAGAATGGTTTTCACTATCACACCAGTTGCTTTTCCTCCCACAATGCCAAATCCCAGACCAGAGCCATCATTCACCAATTCAATAGTTTCCACATGCTGCCAGTGAGCCTGAAAACAAAGCTCTGATATGAATCCAAAAAAGTTTAGAAAAAACTAAAATTTTAATCACAGTTGGGATTTTTGTGTTTATTTTGTGAGTATTACATAACTGAACTCACACATAATGATGAGCCTTAAGAATGTCCCTTTTATTTAATACACTTCCCTTTCAACAGATGGCTACTACTATTGATATAATCATTCTTGAAGTTATCAATACATCATTACAGTGACCACATTTAACCAGGTAAAGATAGGCACTGAGTTGAAAGATCCTTTGGAGAACTTTCTTTTTAAAAAACAGAAGAAAAGAAAAAATTGTTACCTATTAAAAATGTCTTCTGCACAATCTTGCCCTGAAGGATTCCAAATTACATGACTTAAAGTCACCCACTGACAGCTAACTGTGACAATATAATTCTATAATTTACAAAGCAAAACCAAGATTAAATCTGTCTAAAAGGTCTACATTTTTTTTTCAATTGAGGAATGCTGCCAAATAAAAAAACTACACACAAAAAGGTAAAAGTTCTTTTAGAAGCCATAAACTTAATCACCATCAAATAATAAATATTCCAGGCTAAGGAGAAAAAAGATAAAAGGATAAAAAGGCAAAAAAATTCAAGAAGTACAAAGAATCAAGGAATAGGAAACATAAACAATCAAAAAGAACTAGAAAAATACGTTCTGTTCCTCGTACAAATCTAATGTACTCACCGGATTAGAGTGAGCTGAAATTGTGCTAGCTGCAGATGGAGAACGGGAAACTATGGGGCTGACGAGCCGAGGCAGTGAGCCTCTGGCAATAACTAGCTGGACATTATCTTTGGCTTTCTGTAGGATGCTGATAGCCTGCTGATGTGTAATGGTCTGATCAAGTACTTGTCCATTGATAGCAAGGATCTGATCAGTTTCCTTCAATCTTCCATCTCTATCAAGAATGAAAAAGAGGGTAAAAGATATCTGACAGCTCTCAGGAAAAATCACAGGTGTTCTGGCACATATTTCAGATTATATTTTTAATGTCCACACTTTAAGCGCATTTTCGCTACTTCTACTTTTAAATATATATGCTTGGGCTCCAGTTGATAGTCTCCTAAACAACCTCTCCCACTTAAAAGCCCTCTTCTTTTCAGCTACCCACTCAACGCATACATTATATAGTGGATGTTCCTATCCTCTACAAGTATAAGCAAAGATGCATATATTTACATGTTGTTCCAAGTATATCAATAAAATTTAGTTCAAATTTCATGGGCTACAGGTACCTCTTTCTAGATGGTAATTTCAAATCTAATCAAAACCAGCCAAATTAACAACAATGAGAATAACATCCTAATCAAATTTCTCTTCCCTTACTAAAAGTGATTAAGTTATAACTATATTTAAAAGCTACTCTCCTTTCAAAAGGAATGAATTTTTATTATAGCAATACTAATTATAACTAAAAACTGGTTAATATCATTCTTTTTAGTTTTTTTGTTTCTTCTTGTCCATTTTTGTTTCTTTAAATTCTCCCAAGGTGATCAACACTTCCTGAATGTGTCATCAAAACTGAGAAGACACTGACAGTCTCACCTGTGAGCCACACTGCCCTCCTGGATCTCCTGCACAAATATTCCCAGTTCTCCCCGGTTTTCACTCCTCAGTCCCACAACACTGAACCCGAGGCCTCCACATGGTGGTTTGAGAAGCTCAAAAACTTCTACATGGCGACCCTATTCAGGATACAAAGCAAGAAATAATATTAAAAGTCAATGACTACAATTACAGTCATCTTATTAGTGGCATTACTTTGTTTAAAAAAAAGGTATTTAAAAATATTTTTCTAAGATAAACTTTATCCCTCATCACCTGGAATATTTTTATATTGTGAAGAATGTTTCTGGAACATGAAATATAATACTCAGTTTAAAATGTGGTCATTAAAAAATGGAGCAGAAAAATTTCTGAACCATCCAAACTCACACAAAATCTACTTCGTATTTATTCCAATTTTTTTCAGATGTTATAAATACCTTCAGAAAAAAGAATATATTTAATATATTACATACTTAATATATACATTTAACATATATTACATAGTATGACTGTGTAAATATTCTTCAAAGTATCCAGGAATTGATTAAAATCTTAACATATACATTCTATCATAAGTAACAGAAAAACTGTTCTTACGTGGGCCATATTTTTGATCAATTGATCAAATTCATCACAAGCAGGTTTCCCATTGATGTGTGCAGCACATGAAGCTGCAAGTGCTTCCAGATTCCCATTATTTGATGATGATAAAAACAATTCATTTTGCAGAGTAGAAATTACAGCTGAGCTGAGATGTGGACTGTGGGCACAGTCGGCATTTGAAATTGCAGAAGCTGTAGTGTTTACCTAAGTAATATGGAGATTATTAACAATTTTGACATTTCATAAACTATTTCATAGAAAACATCCCAAGAGAAGTGATAATGAAGTGCATATGATATTTCAAATTGCCCATATCTTTTGATTCAGCAACTCTATTTCAAGAAATTTATTTCAAGAAAAAAAATTAGAAAAAAACACCAAGTCCTATGAATAAAGATATTCAATAAAGCACTATTAAATGGAAAAAAATTTTAAACTAATTACCTCATGCTGAACTAACTTCAAGGTACTCATTAAAACACACAAAAACATACACATCCATACATACACTTGTCAGTGAAAAAGGCTACTGAACATATGTATGATTCAATATACTTTCAAAAAAAGATGTTGATATATATATTAAATATCCAGAAAAATATGTATCAAACAATAAATATAACAGTCGTTATCTCAGAGAAATGGGATTCCAGGGGGCCACTTACTTTCTATAGAGCTTAAATTTTTATAACAACTTAAGTAGTAAAGAATTCAGTCTTTCCCAAAGAAGGTCTGGCTTTTGTCACCAGCACCCAGGAAGTAATTTCGAAAACCCTTGGAATTTTCCACATGATAGGAGTATCCTTGTTATTCATTTTGGGTCCCAAGGCCACATGACATCAGCTCAAAGTCTAAGACTATGTTAAACCACATGGACGATCAATCAATCAATCATGTCTATGAAATAATGTCGCAATAAAAT
>PVKE010043220.1:0-13456 GCA_004027555.1 Craseonycteris thonglongyai | reverse complement strand
TTTTAGTAGACTCTGAGAAGATTTCATCTCGCTTCCTTCTGGTACCCCTATTATTCTAATATTGTTCTTTCTGACAGAGTCAGAGAGTTCTTGTAGGGCTCTTTCATTTCTCTTGATTCTCCTTTCCCTTTCTTCTTCCCTCTGTGACATATCCATGTTTCTATCTTCGATTTCACTCATTCTTTCCTCTAGCTGGTCATCCCTGTTTCCTATGCTGGTCAGTTCTTTTTTCATCTCTCCCATGATTTCTTTCATTTCAAGGAGTTCCTTTTGGTTCTGCTCTAAGTTCTCAATTTTATTGGCAAAGTACTCAGTTTGCTCAGAAAATTTCTTACTGAGGTCATTTAACTGTGTCTGGGTACTTTGCCAGCATTGAGTGAGCTCTCTGAGTGCCCTGATTATTGAATTTCTGAATTCTATTTCACTTAGATTTGATTCCAAGTGTGCAAGCTCCTTTACTAAAGAATGCCCCTCATCTTCTTGAGGGGCTTTGGATTCTGAGGTGTGCATTGTGTTTGATGTGGTTCTTTTTCCTCTGCGCATGAGTATGCTTTCCCACTGGTGGTTTTCCTATCAGGTGGGCTTCTCAGTTGTGGGAAGAGGAGATTTTGGGAGAGGGTTGGGGGAAGCAGTCAGTTCTGTGCCTTGGGGCTGTTCTTTTAGGTTGCAGTTTTAGCTGTTAGAAGGCAGGGTAGTGAAGGTGTGGTTCCGGGGGTGGGGGCGTGTGAGTAGGAGCTAGGTCAGGCCTGAGACACAATAGCAGATTCCTCTGTTTGCAGGGAGGCTGGTGGTTCAAAGCAGAGGCCGGGCGAGTTGCTCCGGGCCGCCTTTTCAATGCCTCTGTGAGCCTGTCTGCTTGCAGCTCAGCAGTAGTGGGGGCTGAGCGAGTAGCTCTGGGCTTTTCTTCCCCTCTGGCCGGGCTGCTTTTTCACTGTCTCTGTGAGCCTGCCTGCCCTCTGTGGGTCTGCCTGCCGGGGCGCCACTTAGCTGTGGTGCAGGCAGGTGGGGCTTAGCAGAGGCTCGGCTGCGGCTGCTCTGCAGGACCAGGATTCACTCTAAGCACGTCTATTGTTGCCCAGTGTGCTCCCTCAGTGTCCACTGAGCCGCTGCCCTCACTCCAAGAGCCCTGTCTTCAAAAGGTGCTCCCTCACAGACAACCTTTGGAGCTCAGCTGTGTCTCCTCTGTGAATCAGGGGTGCCGAGCTGCTGCGGGCTGGTGCCCTGCTTTCACCCCGCCTGCCGGGAAGTGCCGCCGCCCTGCTCCACAGTCCCTGTTCCACTTTAGGCTCTGTGATCTGATTAGGGCACCACGTGTCACCCCTTGAATTGGGATGTTAAATTGTCCACATTCCTGTGGGGCTTCCACGCTCCCTAGGTCTCGGCTTCCAGCCCGCCCTGGGTCTAGCTCCACTTTGGCTGTAGTCCCCCAATCCCCCTTTGTGTTTGCCAGCCCCAGGCCGCGCTCCGCGCTCCGTTCCTGTCCCCAAACTGCTCCTTCTCCCTCCCTCCCCGCTCTCCCCTTTTTCCTCTAACCTTTGTGTGTTGTTCTGCGTTGTGTGGTTCTCTCAGTTGAGGGTGCTTCTCAGGGTTTCCCCTGTGGGTTCCTTTTTGTTCATAAGTCCCTTCCCAGGTAGGTGTCTGGGTTCTCCTCTCATGCCGCGATCATGCTCTCTCCTGATATTTTCTTCAATGCAGTTTATTCTTTCAGGTCTTATGTGGAGGTCTTTAATTCATTTTTAGTTAATTTTGGTGTATGGTGACAGTTCACAGTTCAGATTCATTCTTTTGTATGTGGTTTTCTAATTTTCCCAGCATCATTTACTGAAGAAGCTTTTTATTCCCCACTGTATATTTTTGTCCTTTACCAAGTTTTAGTATTTGTGCTTAATTTTAATTTTACATGTTTGATAAATATGTCTACATTTTCTCTCCAACTATTCATTATTTATAGATTCCTATCTAAAGTATTCCCAATCATTAAATGTTGATGTTTTTAAAGTTTCAAAATACAGAAATAAAAAGAATGATAAAACATCCAGATACTCCACACTCAGCATTAATAAATTATTTTTTTATAATTATTATTATTTTTTTAATATATTTTTATTTTTTTATTTTTTTATTTTTTTATTTTTTTATTTTTTTATTTTTGACAGAGAGAGGGAGAGATAAAGATACAGAGACAGAGAGAGAACTGAACTAGGGGAGCTTCCAGTTCAGAATATGGGCCGGGGCAGGGCCAGGACTCAATCCTCAGTCCCCGGCGCTGCAAAGTGAGCACTTAACCCACTGAGCCATCCCGGCTTCCCCAGCATTAATAAATTCTAAAGTTCATAAACTTATAAAACTCTAAATTTGTCAAAATTGATTCAGAATATATTTCATAAAAAATAAAAATAAAAATTTACAGATACAATTAAAACTTTCTGAGTACTCTACCACAACTGTTCTTCCATCTTTAAAAGTAAACCATCATATTAAATTTGGTCATTCTCTTTCTGTGCATATTTGTATATGATTATTGTATATATATTAAAAATAAATAACATTATTTAACATTCTTTAATACATTTATGTACAGTATGATTATGCAATTTCCTGTTTATAATTACATTTTATTTTTGAGATTACTGATTTTCATAACATTGTCATGTTAATTAACCTTAGCTTCTACAACAAACAACAAACAATAAAATTATATAAAAGCTTATTTCTCATGTAAGGTCTCCTGTTGTTTACTCAGATAAAATCCCCAGTAGTTCCTATAAGTGCTGACTCAGGGATCCCAAATTCTTGCTTCCTATCGCTCCACTTTAGACTCTTGTCCTTTTAGACCACTGAAGTGGAGGAAAAATAAAATGAGGGGAAAGTATACCAGATATTTAACCACCTTGATCAAAAATTAACTCACAACGTTTCTCTTGACATTCCACTGCTTAGAACATATCATACCACCACACTAACTGCAAAGCAGTTACTGAGATGCTAAAGCAACATTCATTGTTTCAGAGCATTAATTAGAAAGGATTTTCATTGTATGCTTTAATTTGTAGAGATTTGTCTGCTGCTCATCCATGTACTATGTAAGCAATGGGTGGACATGAACTAGTTTGGCAATATGTTTACTTTCTCTGATTAACAGAAAAATACATTAAGAATTTTTTTATTAATTTATACAACCCTTATATATTTTTATTCATTCTATTCCACATTTATTCAGGACGTATTTTTCATCTCTTACAACGCACCAGGCTTTTTGCTATGTTTAATCACAGATATTATTCCTAGAAGAAGATGTGACCAAACAGGAAAAATATATATCCAGTTAACTCTATAGTTAATTCTATAGAACTGTGGGGGAAATGTTCAAATAGAGGTTTTAACAGGATGCTACAGCAGCTGCAATATTAGAGAGAACTATACCTTAATATTCCCAAAGATGAGATGGGTCTAGGAAGCACTGTAGAAACATAATCCAGCATGTAAAAAGCTTACTTCTGTTTACACAGAAAATCAGAGCAGTTCAGTGTTATATACCAAGCACATCATAATAAAGGAGGTGTTCAATGAAAGAAAAACAATAGAAATAATATAAGAGATTGGTTCATCATTCTTCATGTCCCCATGGGAAAAATATAAACCAGGCTACAAAAATCAAAGATAATTTAAAAATACTTCACTCTTTGCCATACAAAAATTCATATTCTTGGGTACTGAAAGGAAAAAAAATCAAGCCTGTTATTTCTATTACTTTTTCTTTCTCATCATTCTTTAATGATTATTCTTTAAATAATAATTTAATAAATTTTGGGGGAAATCATAATCATTTGAGTTGATTAATAAAGTGACATAGCCACACATCTAATAAATGTGATTTCCTGTCCTTTAATTCCAAATATCTTATTTTCTAAACATTTATTATCCCTTTCTGCAATCAAAAACTAGTATTATTTCTGATATTCTTAACCCTTGCTTTCAAAACAGTTCATGCTATTTACTACAAGTTAAATTTTCTAATGACAGCAGGTGAAGGATTTTAGCAGTTCATTAAAAAACTGATTCTATTCTCATTTCAACCAAGGAACAAAATTTTTGTCACCTAGGGGATGGTAAAAAACACTTTTTTATTTGATTTTTCAGAAAATAAATAGCCAATTTTATAATTCACCCTATAAGTGTGCTGCTTGGAGGACTAACCCCGGTGGTGGTCTGGTGTGATCTGAAGCTGGCCTCAGAATGTGTTATTTCTGGTGGCTGTTGGGAGGGGCTTCCATGCAGGCCAGGCCATTGTCAGACTTGCCTGTTTCTGGCCTGCAGCTATCTGGTAGGAGCCACAAAGTTGTAGGTCTGGGGTGTCAAACTGGCAGCCCACATGCGGCCCCCGAGGTAATTTTTGTGGCCCACAATGCTCTGAAATAAAATGAAAATAGAAAAAATTGTTATGAAGAAAATAGCGCTTAGGGGAGATTGAGACAATACAATTCCCTCGTTAACCCTTTAACTACTGAAGACGAGTACACACGTGTCCCAGTGCCTTTCCTGGGGGTCTGGGGGTGTGTATAAATGAGCTGACTCCATTCCGGCGATGTTTGTAAATGTGATGTGGCCCGCGTGAATCTTGCCTGTTGCACCAAATGGCCCGTGTTTTAATTGAGTTTGACACCCCTGCTATAGGTGACAGGTACTGAACCTGGAGATGTGTGGAGGTAGACTTGCTCTGAACCGGGGCCAGCTGCCACTAGTACCGGGCCTGAGGCATCTTACCCAAAGGCCCTGGGCACCCTAGGCCTATTGCCACCCACCAACTTTTCATGAAGCCAAGCTGTTGAAAGTGCCTCCTTTAGGTGCATGGGTTGAGCTAGTTAACCCAGTTGAGAGTGCCCTAGGGGTACAGCCCTAGCTGGGCAGGGTGGCTTCCCAGGGAGTCATGAGGTGTGGCCTGTGATTTTTACGAAGTTAATACATGTTCATTCAGTCTTTACTCCAGTGCCCAGCCTGTAACCACTTCATACAGCACCCCAAGAATACTGCACCTAATTGCCACTTGCTCAGGGTAGTGCCTGGCCTGTGCCAACATCTCAAAATGCCCTTAGAACACTGCAGCCAGTCATAGCTCATTTTGGGTTCTCAGATGCCCAAAAGCTGCCCAAGAGTGGCTGTGGCACAGGTTTTGTGTCACTGTCCACCATCAAGTGCTCCCCACCATAAGTTTTCCTGGCTTGAGGGTAGAGCTGGATGCCCATGGTGCCAGGAGTGTCTCTGAATTTGCAATTCTAGGTGGGATTCTGGGAGCTACAGTGTGTATGCAGTGGTTTCTACGAAGTCAATGCAGTCTTGGCTCCAACAATGGAGCCAGTCCCATGACCACCCTACAAAAAATCCCCAATCACATTTGTGCCAGCCATGGTTTGCCTCAGGCCCTCTGGTCCCAGAGAGCTGCCTAAGAGAGACTACAGCACAAGTCCTGGGCCACCGTCCACCAGCAAGCTTTTCTACAGCCACTGGGGCCCTTCCACCCTGCAAAGATGTTCTGAAGCCTCTGGAGTGGGGCCAGCAGCCCATGAGTCAAAAAATGCCCCTAGATAATGCAGCACCAGCTATGCAGGGGGTAGGGACCCAGAGTGTCACTGAAGCAGTTTACATGTGTGAATTCCACCAGAGCAATGTGGTCCTAGACTTGACCTTTGGGCGGTGGTGTGGGAGGAGCTCAACACTGGAAAGATAGTGCCTTCCTATAGTCTACATGTATTATGCTCTATACTGGGACCACAGTGGCTCCAGTCCTTCCAGCTCCCACACAGAAGCCACACAACTCATCAGTCCTTTTCCACACATCCCTGAGCCTCCCAAGTTGTTCCCCCTCCACCTGACACCAGGGGAGTGTTTGCAAGCACAAGAGTCTGTGTGCAGGCTCTAGAAGATGGTGTCTGGGTTTCTAGTCACCTTCCATCTTACTAGGATAGGCAAATAAGCCTCACCAATTTTCACTACCAGATGTGTGAACTCCTCTTGCAGACATAGGATCCTTGGGCTAGGAAGCTGGGACCCCTCCCTCTTCAGGGGGAACCTTTGCCACCAAGATGTCCCTCCTGGTTAACCACTATCTGTGAATCTGGGGTCAGACATTTTCATGTCTCTGTCCCTCCTATCAGTCTCTAAGTGGCCGCTTTTATACATTCTTAGTTATAGGGTTTCAGCTTAGTTAGTCTTCAGATGATTCTCAAAGTTGATTGTTCTGTAATTTATTATTTTTTTTTTAAGATTTATTTTTATTGTTGACAGCAACAGAGAAAAACAGAGACAGAGAGAAGTGAGTGGGCCCAGAGCAGCCTCCATAGTTGTACGTCATTAGCTTTGATATGGTTTCATTCCACACAGGTGAGCAGGGGCAGCACAGGGTGGGAGCTGGGCTGGGGGCCTCCCACATGGAAGGCACGCCCCCTCGATCCAGGGGCCAAACTGAGGGCAAGAACTGAACTGGGGGCCTTCCGCTTGGGAAGCACACCCCAGTTCATCATATGGGTTCACAGGAGCCAGGGCCAGGATTCGATCCTCAGTCCCTATAGGTCTGTAAAGTGAGAGCTTAACCCGCAAAGCCATCCCAGCTTCCCCCTATAATTTATTTGTAATTTTGGTGTGACCCTGGGATGCAGTCGACATAGCATTTACCCAACCTGCCATCTTGAACCACCTACAGAAGGTTTTTTTTCATGTTAGTTAACTTCTTGATTGCTTAATATCCTCATGGTGATTATCTTACAAATAGCGTGTGACTAATCTATCAATCAAAATTTTGCACACTGTTATATTCACTGTTATAGAGCTTACAAGTTGTGCCTTTTCATCCACAGACTGCTAATGAGTGTTTTAATATTAAGTTAACAGAACTGCTTTTCATTTCTCAGAACTCAATTTGTTGTTAAGTTCAGATTTCAATTACTAACTTTTCTCTTCCAAAATTAAACCTTTTACCACTTTCCCTATTGTTTATTTCTGATTTCATTTATCTTTTTTCTGTCAAAAATGTAACTTGACTCTTCTTTTTTTAAAATAGGTAAAATTTATTTATTTATTTGTTTGTTTGTTTGTTTGTTTGTTTAAGTAAACACACAGGTAATTATTGGCAAGACAAGCTTTATTCCTAAGTTAGTCCAGGTCCAACAACTACCATTATAGGAGGCTGAAGCCATTATGAGAATTTCTAACCCTCTCTGAACTTAAAAAAAAAAAAATTCTTATAAAATAAAAAGAAAGTAATACTTAAGAAATGTTTTATTTTAAATATTCTTTTTCTTTTAAAGATTTATTTTTATTGTTTTTGACAGAGAAAAATACAGAGACAGAGAGAAGGGGGAGGGCCCAGAACAGTCTCCATAGTTGCATATCATTGGTTTTTCCACATAGTTTCAATCCACATGTGGGTGCAGGGCTGCACAGGGCAGAAAATGGGCCGGGGTCTCACCTCAGTGAGAACTGAACTGGGGGCACTCCCCAGTTCAGCATATGGGTCTACTCAGGCCAGGACCTGATTCGATCCTTGGTCCCCAGGGCTACAAAGTGAGAGCTTAACCCACTGAGCCATCCCAGCTTCCCCTAGAAATGTTTTATTTTATAAATAAGATTGTTATCATCAATTATTGTAAGAAGCAAGGGGTTTGGTAGACCACTTCAAATTCCATATGTCATACTCTTTTTTATTTTTTTACACTTTTTTCATTTATTTACTTTGACATTCATATTATTTTATATTACTCACAGGTGTACAGCATAGTGGTTAGACATTTATATAATTTAAGTGATCCCCCTGACTAGTCTAGTACTCACCTGTCACTGTACATAATTGCCATATTAATCACTATATTCTCTATGCTTTACTTTAAATCCCCGTGACTGGTTTATAACTACTAATTTGTACTTTTTAATCCCTTCATCATTTTTACCCATCCCCCAACCCTTCCATCTATCACTCCATCAAATCTAGTATCTATCTGACTTTATACATGGTTATTACAATATTGTTGACTATATTCCCTATGCTGTACTCTACATCCCCATGCCTACTGTGTAAGCGGGACACCAAGGTTACAGGCAGGAAGCAGCGTTTATTGATGGCAGCACCAGCTCAGCGGATTAGCATGCAAAGGCTGAGCCCGTTTCCAGTGGGGTGCACAGTTTTATACTGTCTGTTACTTCCTGTGCGTGCATGTGTTCTCCTAATAAAGTTACTGATTGGTTAGTAAGTTTTAGGGCAAGGGGCTTATACAAGTGCTCAGGGATGTCTTGTCAACCAGAAAGTCCTAGGAAGGTGGGGGCTGGCTGGTATCTCCTGGGGTGGCAAGGTCAGGCCAGGCTGCCACACAAGGGCTCAGGGATGTCTCATCAGCCTAAAAGTCCTGGGAAGGGGAGCTAGTATCTTCTGGTGTTGGCAAAGCCAGGACAGGCTGCCATATAACAACCAAGTTGTATTTCTTAATTTTCTGCCATTTTTCATTCACCTGCAACCTCCTCCCATCTGGCAACCATCAAAATGTTTTCTGTATGTATGAGTTTGCTTCTATTTTGCTTGTTTGTTTCTTTTGTTCTTTGCATTCCACATACAAACAAAATCACATTGCATCTGTCTTTCTCTGTCTGACATACTCCACTCAGCACAATACCTTCCAGGTCCATTCATGCAACCACAGATGGGAAGAACTCCCATCCATGGCTGAGCAATAGTCCACTGTATATATGTAACACCTATTCATTATCCATTCATACACCAATGGATACCCAAGCTTCCTCCAAATCTTAGCCATTGTAAGCAATGCTACAATGAACACATGGTTGTATGTATTCCCTTGAAGTAGAATTTTGGGTTTCTTCAGACAAATACAAGTAGGATTACTGGGCCTTTCTTTTTTTCTTGTTACAACCTTTGTTTTAAAGTCTATTTTGTGTGGTTTAAGTATTGCTCCCTTAGCCTTTTTTGTTTCCATTTTCATGAAATATCTTTTTCCGTCTTTTTACTTTCAGCCTCTTTGTGCCTTTCAATCTGAAGTGAGTCTCTTATAGGCACTTTATGTAAGAGTCCTGTTATCTATTCAGCCAGTCTACCTTTTTATTGGAGCATTTAATCTATTTACATTTAAAGTAAGTATTAATACATATGCAGTAACTACCACTTTACTGCTTTTTATCACTTTGAATATTTCATGCTAATCCATTCTGTTCTGTAGTTTCTGTTGTGAAATCAGCTGAGAATGTTATGGGAGATAACTGCTTTTCTCTTGCTGCTTTTAAGATTCTGTCTTTGTGTTTAACCTATGACATTTTAATTATCATGTGTCTTGCTGTGAGTCTCTTGGTTCATTTTGTTTGGGACTCCCTGTGCTTCCTGGGCTTGTATGTCTATTTTCTTCATCAGGTTAAGAAAATTTTCAGTCAATAGTTCTTCAAACGGGTCTTCAATTCTTGCTCTTTCTCTACTCCTTTTAATATCCCTATGATGTGAATGTTGGTATGCTTGATGTTGTCCCAGAGAAGCTTTAAACTATTATTTGGGGGAGTATTTTTTTACAGCTTGCTCTTCTGATTGAGTGTTTTCTGCTATTTATTGTCTAAATCATTGACTTTATCCTTTACTTTATCTAATCTAATGTTGATTCCCTCTAATGCATTCCTTATTTTAGTAATTGTATTCTCTATTTCTCACTGATTCTTTTTTATGTTTTTTACTTCCATTTTTATGTTTTCTGTCTTTTGTTAAAGTTCTTTCTGAAATCATTGAGCATCTTTATAACAAGTGTTTGAAATTTCACATCTGATAGATTGCTTGTCTTTGTTTTGTTTAGTTCTTTTTCTGGAGCTTCATTCTGTTCTCTTACTTAGGATATGTTTCTTTGTCTTCCTATTTTTAATTGCTTCTCTGTGTTTGTTCCTATGTATCAGGTAGGGTTGTTACGACTCCTGGTCTTAGTAGAGTGGCCTTATGTAGTAGGTGTCTATGGAACTCAGTGGTGCAGTCTCCCTGGTTACCATAGCTGGATGCTCTAGGTATGTGCCTTGTGTGGGTTGTGGGTGCACTCCTATTGCTGTTGAGACTTGGTTGCTATTTGCACATCAGTGGGAGAGACTGACCCTTAAAATGGTTTGTGAGGACTGGCCATGACTACAATGGAGGACCTGTGGTGCAAGATCTGATTCTACAGAGCAGGGTTTACTTTAATGGGGGTCTGGTGCCTGCCCAGTCATCTCTTTGGCTGTGTCATCCTTAGAGGTGGCTCAGTGATGCTCTGGCTTGGTCCAAAGTTGGCCACCAGGTGTGCCAGGCCTAGGGTCCCCTAAAAGTGTACATGCTGCAGGTCAATTTTATCCACAGACTGTGCCCTTCCTGGGACCACCTAGTATGAGCCATAAAGTAATCCACGATGGCCAGCACCCACACGGGGCTTAGAGGTACTCTGAGAGGACAATCTGTAAACCCAGACTGGCTGTTGTTAGTGCCAGGCTTAGAGTTTCTCAGCCAGAGGTATAGGACACACTGAAGTCAGATGCTTCTATTTGTAGTATTGTAAACCTTTGAGAGAGTTTATGAAAGTCAGCAGCATAAGCTAAGAAAGCCTGTGTGGGAAAGGCACTAGAAGTAGCTTTGGTGTGCCCAAAAGTTGTCTCAGACTCACCAGGACAGGGCAAGGGACAGGTGGCTGCATGCAGGAAGGGTACAGGGCTCAACAACAACAACAAAAAAAACAACACCTCCCCCCCCAAAAAAAGGAGAAAACCACAATGGTTTCTACTAATTTCTCCCTCAGAGAGAAAGTGCCCCTCCAACCCTCACCCTGAAGCTAGATAATTCAGTTCCTCCCTATATATCCCTGGCACCTATCTAGCTGTGGCCCCAATTCTGGAGCTCAGAGCAAGAATCTATCAGCAGGTAAGTCCATTCATGAGCCCATTAAGAGGAGCACCTGGGACTTCTGCAGCCCATCGGCTCACTCAGCCACAATCTCCATGGGTGTTCACAGCCACAAGCTGTGGGGACTTCTCCCTTCAGCACTGCAACCCTGGGCTTGGAAACCTTGTGTGGGGCTGGGACTCTGCTTTTATGGGAGGGACTTCCATGGCCAAGATATCCCTCCCAATTTTTAACAGTCACATGCATGTGTGAGATCTGCCTCTTCTGGGTTTTTGCCCCTTTAACCAATCTTAAGGCGGCTTCTTCTATATGGCCTTAGTTGTAGGACTTTAATTCAGCTTGATTTCAGGTGATTCTAAATGGTGGTTGTGCTCTAGTTTAGTTGTAATTAATGTGATCCTGAGAGAAGGTGAGCACAATGTTCACTTATTCTACCATCTTGACCAGAAGCTTCTCTTTCCCTCTTGAACAAAGAGTTTTTTGTTTAATCAGTTGTTGAATTTTTAATATTTCTGGTTCCTAGTAATAAATCAAATGCCACAACAAAATAATGTGGTACTACTGGAAATCTAAACTTTTATTACACATATATATATATCTTTTGCTTTTTACTGATAATTTATCATTTTTATACATCACTAATTTTTACATAGTAAAATTTATTTTCTGTGAAAATAACCTTGGAAGATTGTCCATTCTGTTATTGGTTCAGCTTAAAAATCTTAATGAGATTGAATCAAAATAATTTATACCAAACGTTAGACTTCAAAATTTACTAATTTTCAAAAAAAAAAAATGCATTTCTCATCTGACTCATGAAAGATTTATTGCATTCTCATATTGTTAGATTTATCACTAGTAATTGATATAGTTGATCATTTCCTTTCCCTTAACATACTTTCCTCCCTTGACTTTCAGGACACCATGTTATCCTAGTTTTCTTTCTACCTACTATTCTTTCTTGCTCTCTTTTCCTAGTTCCTTTCTGTATACCCAAAAGGTTGAAAACCCCAAAGACATCTTATATTTCTTTGATTTTCTACCTATATTCACAATGTTGGTGCAATTATGCAGTTCTTGGCATTAAATACTGTACAAGTTTACTGAAGCTGCCACAACAAAAAGTCACAGACTAGGTGACTTAAACAATAGAAAATTATTTTCCCTTAGCCCTGGAGCATGGAAGTCCAAGAGCAACGTGTTAGCTTCCATAACTATAAGAAAATAAAGTCCTGAATCCTCGCTCCTTGGCTTGTAGATGACACTATTCTTGTTGTGTTCTCATGTGGCCTTTGCTCTTTGTACAAGTTCTCCTGGTGGTTCTTTCTCTTGCTGTAAGAACACTAATCATACTGGATCAGGGATCCATACCTACAACCTAATTTAATATTAATTACCTTTTTAAAGGGCCTATCTCCAAATATTCATATAGAGGGTAGGGCTCTAAAGCAGGAATTCCCAACCCCGTGCCCGCGTGCACCATGGTGCCCGGGGCCCGATTTGTGTGCGCCCGCCATTATTAGACTGCATCAGAAGTTTTTCATAAACACTAAGTAAAACTATCATTTATTTTTATACATTTGTTAGAATTTTAAAATATTGTTTGAGTATCTACACAGGTTTATTATATTCGTTGGTATGTTTGCGATATCGTATGTATAAGTTTTTCCCTAGCTTTCGCCTTTGTACATGTCGCATCTTGTTTAGCCGCTGCACTCTTTAAACTCTCCTCCACCCAACCGGGAGACGCGAAGTTGCCATTTTGATTGCGGTTGCTGGACTGATCGGGTCGTGACGTTTAGCTAGGATCACAGTGTTTTGATATATTCGATTTTAAATGAACTCAAAGCGAGGTAGGTAATCTATTATTATTGATATGATATTGTAGTTCTATAACTACTTTTATTTTTATTTTTTTAGTCCTAAGATGAGTGGACCAAATAAGAGAAAACGAACCTATAATTTTAACACAGACTGGGAGGAATCATATTGTTTCATTAATTAAAAGGCAAATGCGTTTGCCTGTTGTGTGGCAGTAGTACTGCAGTGCCGAAAAAACATAATATTGAACGTCACTTTCAGACAAGTCATACCACTTTTGATACGAATTATCCACTTACATCTGAAGTAAGAAAGAAAAAAATAAATCAACTAAAATTAAGTTTAACCACTCAACAGACTGTTTTCACTAGACATGTGGAAAAATCTAAAAAGGCAACCATTGCTTCTTTCAGAATTTCTCACATGCTCGCAAAGAAGAAAAAACCTTTCCAGGATGGTGAATTATTAAAAGAAGCATTTCTGACTGCTGCTGATTGTTTGTTTGAGGAATATTCTAACAAGCGTGAGATTATGTCGGTGATACAAGATCTACAGTTGTCAAATAACACAGTCACAAGAAGAATACACGCAATTTCAAAAGACTTGCAAACTCAGTTAAAGACTGACTTGGAAATATGTGACTGCTTCTCTCTGCAATTTGACGAGTCAACAGATATATCAGACACCGCACAGTTGGCAGTTATGGTGAGAATGGTATTTAGTAACTTCACAGTAAAA
>PVKE010043219.1:0-13456 GCA_004027555.1 Craseonycteris thonglongyai | reverse complement strand
CAGAGAAAGCAGGCCAAGAGGAAATCTGCAACAGCCTTGAAGAAGGCAGATGGTGTCCCAAGGAGAAGATGACTGAGCTAGATTTTCATAGACACTGTGAGTTACTGGCACAGGGAAGTGGCCAGAGAAGCTATTTCAGGCACGTGCATGCACTTCATAAAGCCACATGACCTGCTCAGGAAGCTTTAAGTTCAGCATGATGAAAAGATCAAGTAGAAAATGTCCAATAGTTCTGAAGGCTGGGTATATGGGTAGTGATAGAATCTGTGGCTGAGGCCAGATGTGGGACCTCTATGGCACAGATCTGTGGCTGACTCCAGTTTGGGCCTTTTATCAAGGACAGTGGAAAGAGTAAAGAATTTCACACAATGATGACAAAATCAGATCTGCAATTTAGAATGGGCACTCAGGCAACAGTGAGGTGAGGGCTGGGAACTGGAGAAAAGTGAAGAGACCGTATCAGTAGTGGTCACTAAACTCCAAGATGAAGGTGGTATTGCTGGACTCAGAGGAAGTGCTACAGAAATGGAGAAAAGGGTCACAGCCAACAGTGACTAAGGACTTGGTATTTGAAGAACAAGGGGTATTGGAGAAGTTACCCAGGTCCTTGGCTTGAACATCTGGGAGGATGGTGAGTTTAGTCTTCTTTGGGGGATTAGGAGGTGCCCATGGAATATGTTAGTGGAGATGACATTACAGAGAGAGAGCTGGACTACAGAAGTAAAGAGGGTCACTAGACCATGGCCCAAAAGTGTAGGCCTGCAAGGGGCACAGATTGACCATGGTGAGCATGTAGATTGAGGAAAAGGCCCTCTTGTGGAAGCAGAGAACATTGACTAACATTGATCCAGCCTCAGGATGCAATGAAAAGCCACCAAAGCAAGGGCATTGAGAACATTGACAAGAGTAGCTGCAGTGATGGATGATAAGGTCTGGCCTGGGTGGGAGACAAAGTGAAGGCATTTAGGAGTAAATGGTTGGGAGAAAAAATGCTGATGAAGAAAACTTTGGGGAGAGGGCTGTGATGTGCTTGGATGAAGAGAGAAGGTGTAATCAATGGTGGTGAGGGCACCTACTTGTGGATGATAAGCTACTGGAGAGGAGCATCACTCATGACAACAGGACCCTGGACATGGCTGGGGATAAAGTAGTTAGGGATAAAATATCTCCTTCATCATTCAGTAAATAAAAGCACCTAAGTAGAAGCACATTCAAATTAAGTTTTTAAACAGACATAAAGTCCAAATTATTATACAAGAAAAGGCTAATGCAATGCCTTCTCACAAGCCACTAAAACTCATTGTCCATTGATGCTGCCATCCATTTAGGTAAATGGAGGGCAAGGTAACAATCAGAAAAGTAATATTTTGTGAAAATAAAACACTCCATTTAATTCTGAATTTATGGAAATTCAGGCTGAGCGTGTTTGTGTGTTTTGTTTTGTATTGTTTTGTTTTTTGAATAGATAAGAAAAATATCTTGTTGAACTATTAATTATATATAAAGATTTCAGAAGGAATGTTTAATGTAATTGCACATTAGAAGATTAAGTTGTGTTGAAATACTGTTCTATGCTCATTATTCCTACACAACTCAACATCTCCATGTGTTTACTGATAATCTACAATGTGCATAGCAATGCCATGCTGCTAATCATGGACAGTAGTTAGACTTCATTAAGTCCAATTGGTTAAGATCTCTTCTTGGAAAGGTTAATTAACAGTGACCCTAATTCACCAATTGTAACAATGTAATGCATCATTATTGTCTGAAGTAATTCTGAAATTAAACCTGTCCTTTAACTTTCAGGTCCTTCTTCTTCCACAAGTTCAAACATGTGAGATTTTCCTATCGCTACTCCCAGTCATTATCAGGTCTTTGAAAGGAGCCCAGGAATGACCACGGGTATCGTGCTGCTGGCTAGTTATTTCCCACATAAAATCAGTCTATGATGGAATTTAGCCTCTTGATCATTAGGTCATTGGGAAGCCCCAAGACCCCAGTGCAATGTCAGTTTACAGTATTTAGGAATCCGTGTCACAGTAGCTTCTGTGGCCCTCAGAAATTTTTCCCATGGTTTATAGAGATGCCAGCCCTTTCTTCCTTTAAGAAACTGGTGATAAAATAAAAATAATCAACTAAAATTTTTTTCTAAAAATTATCATGAGCTCCTGTGAGGGGTTTTCAAAATAGTAGCAAGGTATGGCATAAGATGAACAGCTCTAAATCTTTTTACTTCTGGGCAGAGTCTAGTGGCCTGATAGCATAGACATCTGAGCTATTCTATGATGGTCATTTTCATTAATTAGGAGTCTAAAGAACACATCCCTGGACATCAGACCCTGTTTACAGGTTCTGGGACCCATAGAGGCAAGTTAGACTGTTGGGCAATGACCAGATTTGTAGTCCTCGTCTCAGTAGGTCTCTAGTCACAGGCTCCTTGATCAGGTCAGAATGGAGTAAGAAGATTTGTTGTAGAGTTGTGGAACCTTCCCAAACTTAGTATTGTAAGGAAGCCCCAGAAACAACCATTTCTACCATGTTGTTTGTGAATTATACCCTTGAGAAAATCTCCATGACTTATAAATGAGCCTTAAAATTATAAAAGCCCCAGATAAGTCGTCCTGTCTCTATAGGTCAGGAGGCTGCAAAATTTATCTGGCCAAATCTTTTAAGCAGACCAGCACTAGCCAGCCCCCAGTTTCCCTTTATACTGTCAATCTCACTGTGTCTGCCCTATCATCTGTGTTTTACTGCTCCTGTGGGCATCTTACTCAATTCATCCTTGGCCTCCTTTGCTCTAAAGGCCTTCACCTATACTCTGTTTCACAAATTCAGTCCTTAAGTTGCATCCAGATTCGGTCATAATTCTGTCAACATAAGAAACCCTCCAAACCTATAGAGAATTTTTACAAGAGTTTATTTGAGCCAACCTGATGACATATGCCAGGGAGCAGGATCTCAAATGTTCTGCAGAATAACTTCATTGTGCATTTGAAATAAAGAAGAGACCCTGGAAAAAAACTTACATGGCAGACAGGGAATCAAGGTGGGAGAAAGCAAGGCTGGCATTGGATTATAAGATACTTAGCAAAAATAGTTAACCACAGATGCACAGAAACAATGGGCAGAGCTGCTTAAGGCAAAGTTAGGCCTTTCAGTAAAGAAGTGATAAGCCTGGCATATGACTGCCCACTATGATCTGCCCAGTTAGGATTTTATGACCAGACCACTCTGTGAAGTTACTCTCCATGGAACCATTTTTCATCCACAATCCAAAATGACTGTGCTTCAGACAGTCTTCAGACAATCAGAAGCCTAATAATATTCTGTCTGAATTGGAGTATTTTCTTCCAGCTCAGTCAGCATCACTTCCATATCTATATCATAAAACGTGAGGAATAAATGAGTGGGAGCATAGAAAACCCCTGAAACAGTGTACAGTGAGGAAATACTCAGTATGCATTGTTTGTTTTCTTTTCTTTTGTTATAATTAGTGTTAGTAAAGGGAATCCTATTAGCATTAGCAACACAGAGAGTTAATTTTGTCAGTGTCAGGTTTAAAGAAGAAATTAAACAGGTTGAGTCCTTATATCCTATTACAAAGAGAAAAAAGTAGTAAGGGTCCCCAGCCTGAGCCCTAGGAGCTTGTCAGAAGGAAGAGTATTAGCATGAAGCAAACAAAGTATCATATTAAACAAAGGAGGAAGTTTTATTAAACTTGCACAAACCAGAAAGAAGAGATTAAAGTATTTCCTGGATTAAGTTGCTCCTTGAATTCTGCTAGAGGCCCTGTGCATTCACAGCTTCCTGTGGGAACATTTTTTATTTGCAGACTGGTGATGATACAAATAATTACATTTTCTATGTGCCAACCCTGGTTCACCCACTATTGCAGATAATTTGTGTGGCAAGAAATGGCAAGGATAACAAGGTGTCCCTCTAGTTCCTCCACAGGATGATCATATTCTTGCCAGCCTCAGAATATGGATGGGAACTTTGAAGCATGTGTGAATAGGGAATGGGATGAGTGGATTCCACAGGGTACACTGAAGTCTTAGCAATGCCTACTCGACAGTATGAGGGAAGCATATGAGAACAATTTAGCTCTTAACCACTTCACCAAGCTGCTCCCCTTGAAATCTCAGCCTCAGTCTAGGAAGCATTCATACACTACTTTTTAGGCAGGTCAGCCCACTTTCACATTTTCTTTTTTTCAGTGTGCATGAACCCACAGTGTGACCGTGTACAAGAATAATAGAAGGAGAAAGAGAAGCATGCAACAAATTTTCTACTTCTTCTATAAGGAAATGAAGGATGAGAGGCAACACACCTCCTCATTCATTGAGTATATATTAGGAAAGTGATGAAACTTCTGGAAAAGAAGTTTTATCACTGCCTTGTGCCTTGTGACAGGAGCCAGACAAGGATTCCTGGGTCTTTAAGGCTGGGAGAGCTAATTGAACTGTAATGGCCTTTGGAAATCCGAGATACATATCTCTCTCCATCTGAGAGGTACTTGGAGGCAAGCATTATTCAACCAGCTTCTACAGTGTCTTAGGTCTCAATTTGCTTTTATTGTCACTTTGTTCTCTGATATCTGCTTCTTGTTTTATCAGATCCATGTGAAGTTATTACCTCAAAGTACCCACTAATCACATAGAACAGTTTTTTTTTCTCCAACTGGTACTTTACTTGGCTCAAAAATCACTGGTTGATTTGTTCAATTCCCTGGGGGAAAGGTTCTGTCAATCTTTGGTGCAAATATCCCTAACACTACTTATACTTTAATTATAAAAATACCTAACTAGATGATTTCAATGCTTTATTATCTTTAAATAATTCAGAAATAAAAGTCATCTTCCTCTGTGGTTTATACATTATTCATAGCACAGACCCTTATAAGCTAAAATAAATATGCAAGAACATACCTATAAGTTAAAAGAGATTCCAAGTGAAGTTAGTCAAATATCTTTCTGATTAAAGAGTGTCTAATACAAAATCAGGAATGAAGAAAATTTTGTAGGTAAGAGAAAAGATGGGAATGGGAAAGGTTAGAGCAGGAGCTGGCCAGTGAAACCACAAGGAAAAGGCTTAGGGTTTGTTTCTGAGGCAAGAGGTAGGGATCAGGTAATAGTGCAGGGACACAGGCCTGTCAGAGTAGGGGAGAGAGGAACTGGGTGAAAGCTCTAGATATGTCCAAGCCTTTATGAGATGGCACCTTCCTGATGAAAGGGAAGTTACAATAAAGACTGTTAACTGGTGAGAAGAGCAGAAAAAACAGAGAAATCAAGATAATGTAATACTCCAGAATTTAAGATAAAGAATCCCTCATGTTCTTTTGGTGAACAAGACCAACACTACTACAAATAGTGAAGTAGAGCAAATTGAAAGAACTTCTCCTGGACTTTGTTTCCTTGCTCTCTTTGATACTCTCACCAAAATCCCTTAGGAATTACTTGTTATCCTCCACACTCCGACAGCCCCCACATAGAATCCAGAACGTGAAATTCAAAAGATAATCGAATTTATGCATAAGAAACTAGGGGATGCCGAGATGGCTCAGTGAGTAGAGTGTTCACCTTGCAGCCCTAGGGTTTGAGGATTGAGTTCCAGCCCTGGTCTGTGTGGACCCATACCCTGAACTGGGGTGAGCTTCCCATGTGGGAGGCCCCTGGTCCAGTTCCTGCCCTGCAGGGCCTCACGTCCACCTGTGTAGAAGGAAACTATGTCAAAAACTGATGATGTACAACTAATGGAGACTGCTCTGGGCCCTCCCCCTTTTCCCTCTGTCTCTCTCTTTGTGTCAAAACAATAAAATAAAATCTTTAAAAAAAAAAAAGAAGCTAGACAAAGAGACTGTGAAAGAATTTTTCATCACACTTCATTTGAAAGTATAAAGGAAAACCCAACAGCCAGCTATACAATATTGCCTTCAGATATCATGGACAACTCCATCCCCCCATGTATGAGACAAGGTACATTCCAACCGTTGCAAACTTCATTGAGAACAATTCTGTTGTGTAACTAGTATTTTCGGAAATGATATCAATATGTTCATTTAATTTGTAGTTATCACTATGCTGTCAATAATTCTGAGGTCTTCTCAAAATGTTATTGGTTGAAAGACAATAGGTTTATTATAAAAATTAGTTATTATATTAGTTATTAGTTATTAGTTATTGCTTAGTAGTTATTTCTAAAATTCAAGGAGAAAGAATTCAGAAGAGAGTTCCCACAAAATCTCTCCAGTATGACCTCATTCTCTTCCAGGAATTGTGGGAGACTAGAAGAACTGCTTTAAAGTGCATACAATGAGATATTCCATGAAGACTATAAGAGAAAAATGGCTGATCTTTCCCTGACTACTCACACAGATCTCTAAAACAGAAAAACAAAAGTGTAGACTATTCAGGGGCACATTTATTACTTCACCTCATGTTTTTTATTTTCCTTTCACTGCTTTTCCCTCACAAATGACTTTCTCGACTGTGCCCTGCTCTGAAAGCCCTCTCCCTATATTTCCTTTACAAGGTTGGTCCTCAATAAATCTCTTACATGTGAAAGTCTGCTTCTCACTAAAAGAGAGAACATTATTCTCCGTGTTAGAGTGATCATCATATGTATGATGTACCATTAAATTCAGATGTGAAATTAAGTATCAGGTTGAATAATTTGGAATTGACACTACACACACACACACACACACACACACATTTTTTTTTCTTATCCCCTACTCACCCTGTTGGCAGACACTCAGAGGAGCCAGATGGCTGAGCAGAAATGTGAATTGCAGAGTTCTAGAATCTTAAAAAAAAAAATCATATAGTGGTGGACTGAAGTAATTGACTATAATGTAGTTAGCAAACTCTTCCTCTATTTGCCTTCTGCTCTGGGATACCAAGTGGCGGGTCTTCTCTAAAGATGATTCCTCAGCACATGTGAGGGCTGTCAGGGGGAGGCTGTGGCAGAAACTGAGACTAAAGTTGAAAGAAGACTGTTTTCCAGATGACCTTTAAAATGGTTTGTTCAAAATTTGTGCTTTGGGGAAGCCGGGATGGCTCAGTGGGTTAAGCGCTCACTTTGTAGCGCCGGGGACCGAGGATCGAATCCTGGCCCTGGACCGTGCAGACTCATATGCTGAACTGGGGTGTTCCCCCAGTTCAGTTCTTTCTCTGTCTCTGTATCTCTCTTTCTCTCTCTCTCTCTCTCTCTCTCTCTCTGTCAAAAAAAAAAAAGAAAAAAAAAACAATTAAAAAAAATTTGTGCTTAATACCAGTGCCCAGTGTGCCAAAGAACATATACTAGAATATTAATGAATAGTATGGGCTCTGAAATTCCATTATGGTGATGGGGTGAAGACACTCCTTTCTTGGGTTGAGTTGATCTTGAGGTTAAGAAATTCTGGTAGAGGTGACACCTGGAGAAGCCTGATTCAGAATGACACAAGGACAGTGCTAGATCCACTTTAAAGTGAGTGAAACTTACAATACTCCTGGGAAGCAACTAAGTGAGATAAAAAGACTTTATTCCTCCCACACTACCAGAAGCTCAGAATCAGAAAATGCTTTTGGAAGTCATTCATCAGGTGACTCTTCCGACAACATTAAGATGTATTCTTAACTATGTATTGGGAAACTGTGTGGCAGTTTCTACTCAAGTTAAACGTATCTATGACTCAGCAGTTCAGATTCTAGGCATACATTCAAAAGAAATGAATGTGTATGTTCACACACAAAAAGAAAGTACAAAAATCTCATAGGAACTTTATTCATAATCACCCCAAACTTGAATTAACTCAAATGCTCATCAAAAGATGAGTAGTTACACAAATTGCAATATATTTATTTGGTGATAGAGTATACAACAATAGAAATAAATAATTTACTGGTACTTGCAACACTATCAATGAGTATCAAAAACACTATGTTGAAAGAATACAGTCATAAAGGGGTACATAATAGTATAATGCCAGTATATGAAATTCTAGAATAAGCAATATTTACGGTGATAAAAATCAGAACACTGCTTGCCTTGTGCATGGGTTGGTGGTGAGAAATTGACTATGAAGAGGCAGTAGGAAACTTTCTGAAGTGATGGAAATGTTCCATGTCTTGATCTCGGTGATAGTTACATGGGTGAATGTTTATGACTCAGGGTGTCTAAACTTTGGGCTTTCCTGGGCCACATTGGGTGAAGAACAATTGTCTTGGCCCACACATAAAATACACCAACACTAATAATAGCTGATGAACTAAAAAAAAAATCTCATAATATTTTAAGGAAGTTTGCAAATTTGTTTTGGACCACATTCAAAGACATCTGGACTGCATATGGCCCATAGACCAAGGTTGGACAAGCTTCGTATAAGTAAAACTTTAACAAAATGTAAACTTAAGGTTTGTGTATTTCACTGTATGCTAATTGTGCCTTAATTAAGGAGACTTATCTGGTAACAGTCATCAAATATTACAGTCTAACCTAGCACTTATATAAAAGAACAGAGCCCTGAGAATTAAGTAACTCTAATTCAGCCTTGGAAGTAGGGATGGAATTCCAAGCTGAACTGTCCCAGCTAATGACATCAACACATGCCTCTAACATGTAACCCGTATAACAGAAGCTTAGTTCTATTCAGTCTGGGGAAGGTGTTTCTCCAAATATGCAAGGATGACTGAACTTTGAACATAGAATCACTAACTTCAGGTAAAGAGAGAGAGAAAGGAGGGTGGTTCCTGAGGACTTGCTCCAGATATTCCTTCAGTGACACCTGTAATTCCCCATCTTTGTGGACACAGTACCAGGAAATGACCTACCTCTTGGCTGAGCTCCCTCCCACTGTTCTTCCTTCTGGCAGTGTCAAGGCAGGACCATGCCAGAGCCTTGGTGTGAGGAAGGTCTATTCTGGCACAAAGTTAGAATTTGGTCCCAGTTTCACTCAGGATGTGCAGAGCCATGCAAATAACCTGGTTTTTTGGGTTTTTTTGCTTGTTTGTTTTGTTTTTGCCTGAGCACACATACCTATAATAAATTATAAGAGTTCTGTGCCCAAGACACTGAGGATATAAAGTCCATGTGAATCCCAACTTCCATTTACTTTTCACTTTCCCCAGCTCGTGCCCAGGACCGAGATGGAGGGAATGACTAAGGATAAGGTGGAGAAGACAAGGGAGTTGGAATGGACCTTGATATCCCCAGGAGAAACTTCCAAAATAGATGGAATTGTTCTAGAGAAGAGACTATGCGATAACTGGGATAAAGTTTGGAACTTTCAAGCCAAGCCTGATGACCTGCTCATTGCTTCCTATCCCAAAGCAGGTATGTCAATAGAACAGAGAAGTGGGCACTGGAAGTCAGAACACATGCCAACTCCTTTTAGGACAGTGCAGTTAAGACCAAGTGTAAAGAAAAGCAGTTCCTTGTCTCTATGGCACTCCATAGAGCAGATAAAAAAGTAAATAATTGGAAAGTTTTCTATAAAATTATAAAAACATTTTTTGGAGAGAGAATAGTTAATTTATTAAACATATATAATGATTCTGTAGGTAAATACATTCATGCTAACCATTTTCTTGTCACTCAATATAATTTATCAATAATCTTTTATTTTTTTAAAGATTTGTTTTATTGTCTTTGATATATAGAGGCAGACAGAGAGAAGGTGGAGAGGGGGGCCCAAAGCAATCTCCACAGCTGTATACATAATCAGTTTTCTACATAGTTTCATTCCACACAGGCCGGTGTGGGGCCACATAGGGCAGGAACCAGGGGAAGGCCTCCCTCATGGGAGGCACACCTCCATGAGCTGGTGGCCAAACTGGGGGCCTCACACATGGGAAGCTCGTCCCAGCAAGAACCAAACTTGAGGCACACCCCCCGTTCAGCATATCTGTCCACACAGGCTGGGGCCAGGATTTGATCCTGGGACTCCAGGGTTACAAAATGAGCACTTAATAAGCTGAGCCATCCTAGCATTCCCCTCAACAATCTCTTCAGTCTGGAGAAAGACATTAAGACTTAAATCTTTTTTTTTTTTTAATCTTTAAACAGATATTTCTACAGATCTTTGATTACAACATGTACTAAAGGCTAAGAAAAAAGCATGGAATGGGGTAATGAAAAAATATTGGCAGGTCCTAATTTAGATTAAGGAAATTACAGTGAAGAAACTGAACTATTGTGATTATTATGCAAGGGGTATATTAGTTTGCTAATGCTACTAAAATACAGTACCACAAACTGGGTGGCTTAAACAACAGAAATTTACTGTCTCACAGTGCTGAAGGTTGGAGGTCAAAAATCAAGGATCATCAGTATAGTTCCTTCTAAGGGCTATGAGGAAGGAATCTAGTCCAAGCTTCTGTCCTTGGTTAGCAGAGGGTCATGTTCATGTTCATGTGATGTTCTACCTATATGAATATTTGTCTCCAATTTTTCCTTTTTTCTAAGCATACTAGTCATATTGGATTAGGGCCTACCTACCCTAATGATGTTGTTTTAACGTTATTACTACTATAAAGACCCTAACTGCAAATCATGTTTTTTGTGACCTTATTTCAGGCTTCCATTTGCTACTATCTAAGACAATCTTACATAATCTTAACTCATGACTCACTTTCAAATCAGTCTCTTTTCAGTCCATGTCAAAAATTGTGGCCCCCATGTGTCAGAATCTGAGTGAGAAATAAGTATGTGGAATGTTTACTACAGGATTCTCTTGGGATCACTTCTTCTAGAAAGGAAGGTAAGCAAGCAAGATTGAGCAGAGGGGGAAGCTGAGCTTCAATTCAGTCTTAGCAAGAGCCTTATCCAACCCCATGGTAAGCTCTAAATTTCTTCAGAGCTAGTGCCGTCCCAATTGAGGTGAAATTGCCAGGTGCCAGCCAATCACTGAACATGTGCTACCTTAGGAAAGGGGCATGACCTTGGTCCTGAAGAGGGATGAATAGCTAAGGGCTGTCTGCCAGCAGAACCCAAAACATCTGGGAGGATAAACCCTTCCATTTAGACGGAAATTAGGTGGCACATCTTACAACATTTATAATCTTCAATATCTGGTTCTAGGGGATAACTCTAGCCATAGCTTGCCTGAGCCATATAATAACTTGCCAAGATTCTATTCAGGTCAATATCCATATATGAGCAGTTTCTGGCTAGCAGGTAGGGTCCATGAAAGGGCAGATATTAGATTGTCCTGGAAGTCAGGCAATTGTGATGATTTTGGGAGCATGGACTAGTGGGAGCTCTCCTGGGACTAGAAGGGTTAGTTATTGGTGTTTGTGAGTTATGGTGTGAGGCCTACTGTCAACAGGTGAGGTTTCAAGACAAGTCTGGAGTGTGAGGCAAATGGCAGTAGCCTTTGGATAGCCTGGACAAACCACTGAGGGAGTGTGAGTTTCCTGAGATGTTCACTGTGTTTACAACCTTCAAAATTAAAGAAAGTAATCAGAGCTAGCCTATGTAGAGAAGGATTTCTGTGCTGCTCCCAAAGCAGCCAGAATTGAGCATAACCAAATATTAGGGAGTTAGGACAATAAATTGACAAAGAGGCAACAATATGTCAAGATGAAGCTAATTATGATTCCAAGAGGAAGAAATTGGTTTTAATTCAGAGTAGAAACCAACAAGGAGCTGAGCTCCTGGTATGGTACCAGAGTGCAGTCTAAAAGTGCAGGCTAGAAGGCAAGCCATAGGACAATACCCAGGGACCATCACCAATACTAGAGATAAGGGAACCAGGATCACAGGACACTGGCATGAGGGTACCCTAACAAGAATGGCATCTTCCTCCCCAGGAGTTACCTGAACAAGATGGTCTCACGTATGAGGACTGTCTGCAAAGTATCCAGCCATGTAACTGTTTTCATTATATTGAAAATAGTTGGATTTTTTCCAGACAGCCCTTGTATGTATACTGGCTCTGGCCCTCCAAGTACACTAGTACCAATACAGTTTAAAAATTAAAATATTTAATGTTCATTTAGTTCCTAATGTAAACTGGGTTCTGCCTATTTTCTCAATATAAAAACACATCAGCATAACTGATGCTCAGTGGATTTATATAATTTATACAAAACCACTGAACTCATGCATCACAGACATAGGATAAAGTGTATCTGAATCCACAGTCTCACAAACATTGAAACCAACATGCTTCCTCCCAGAGAAAAAAGACCAAGTCAGCCAACTCTCCCAGAATCCAACAGGGAGAGACTTTCCGGGAAACTAAACACTGTAGAAGCCATGGGCTCTCGGGGTAGAGAGGAACCACTCTACACACACACACACCCCTCGCCCTCCGGAATCACTAAGGAGATAAGGCCATAGAGAGAAACAAACATTACTCCTAAAGGTAACAAGGTTATTCTTACACTTAAAAACAATTCAACTACTTTTTTTTTAATATATATTTTATTTATTTATTTATTTTGACAGAGGAGAGACAGAAAGAGAGAGATACAGAGACAGAGAGAGAACTGAACTAGGGGAGCTCCCAGTTCAGCATATGGTTTCGCACGGGCTGGGGCCAGGATTCGATCCTCGGTCCCCGGCACTGCAAAGTGAGCGCCTAACCCACTGAGCCATCACGGCTTCCCCAACTATTTTTTTTTAATATTATTATATTTTATTGTTAAATTTAATGGGGTGACATTGGTTGGTAACAATCAGACAGTTTCCCAATGTACAACTCCACATCACATAACCCATGCATCGCATTATGTGCCCAGCTCCTAGAATCAGGTCCACCTCCAACCCCATATATCCGGTGCCCACTCCCGCCTCGCCACAGAACTCTCCCTCCCCCTTCCTCCCTCCTCTCCAGGTAAACACCAAACCATTGAGTGTGTCCATAATGCTGGTGCCCACTCCCACCTCCCCTCCCTCTCTCCCTCTCCCCTCCACCCTTCCCTCAGGCAATCACCAAGTTATTGGGTGTGTCCATAGGTCTCTGTGTCTTTGTAACTTTCACTTTTATATTCCACCTATAAGTGAGGTCATATTTTTCCAGATTCGTTCATTCTGACTTATTTCACTTAATAAGATGGTCTCTAGGTCCATCCATGTTGCCACAAATGACTGTATTTCATCATTTCTTATCGCTGAGTAGTATTCCATTGTGTAAATGTACCACATCTTCTGTATCCAGTCATCTATTGAAGGGCATTTTGGTTGTTTCCATGTTCTGGCCACTGTGAACAGTGCTGCAATGAACATGCGGATACAAACATCTTTAAAGATTAAGGTTTTCAGGTTTTGTGGGTAGATGCCCAGTAGAGGGATGGCTGGGTCATATGGTAATTCCATTCCTAATTTTTTGAGGAATCTCCATACAGCCTTCCATAGTGGTTGTACCAGTTTACATTCCCACCAGCAGTGTATGAGGGTTCCTTTTTGTCCACAGCCTCTCCAGCACTTGTTATCCCTTGTCTTGTTGATGATAGCCATTCTAACAGGT
>PVKE010043218.1:0-13456 GCA_004027555.1 Craseonycteris thonglongyai | reverse complement strand
AGAGAGAGAGAGAGAGAGAGAGAGAGAGAGAGAGAGAGAGAGAGAACTGAACTGGGGGAGCCCCCAGTTCAGCATATGGTTCCGCACGGGCCAGGGCCAGGGCTGGGATTTGATCCCCAATACCCGGCGCTGCAAAGTGAGCGCTTATCCCACTGAGCCATCCCGGCTTCCCTCATGTAATATTTCTGAGACAAGCATTCTAGGTGATGGTGGGCCCTGTGATCATTCAAGGTCTCAGGCTCTTTTTATGTTGACAAGTTGCAGTGTGCCATTTGTCAGCGTATTGTCTTAAATCCAGGTTCATGTTTTTTCTTTTTAATACTATTTATTTATTTATTTATGCAATATTATTAATATTGATTTTATTTTTTAAATTAATTAATTGATTTAAAAGATTTATTGTTTGAGAGAAGGAGAGAGAGAGAGAGAGAGAGAGAGAGAGAAGGGGGTGGGCTCAGAGCAGTCTCCACAGTTGTATATTGTTAGTTGTGACATAGTTTCATCCCACACAAGTGAATGTAGGGCCACAAAGGGTGGGAACCAAACCAGGCACCTCCCACATGGAAGGTAAGGACCTTCATTGCCATTTTGGTGGTTACCAGTTGTGCTGCAGTTCAGTGTATGGGTTTGCACAGGATGGTGCCGGGATTCAATCCCTGGACCTTGCAGTTGCAAGACAAGCACTCAACCTGTTGAGCTATCCTGGCATCCCCTTTTCTATTAATTTTAGATGTAAAGCATAGTGGTTAGATGTTTATACAGTTTAAGACGGGATCCCCCTGACTAGCCTAGCACTCTATATTCACTTCAATATGGGCTGTGATAGAGAACAGAATTCCTTTAAGCTTCATTCCTGTATAGTGTGAAAGATGTTAAGCTGTCTCAGTAGAAGGTGCAGGAAGAACAGTGCTGGAGGAAGGGACTTCTCATACCATTTCCAGTGGCTGCATGGTGGGTCAGCTATGCAGGTGTGAGGACATTCAGTAGAGTTTTGCCTCAAATGTGCACCCAGAACAAGAGGTCCCTTGTTCAGCCTGGCCTGGTGATGACTTTCCTGAGGCCTACTTCACAAAGAAACCAGCCTCCATAGTCCTCTTGCTATGATTCCCTTTGCAGACCTATGCCCCATGCCCCCATACCTCTGCATGTCACCAGATCACTAGTTACTGATTGCCTGAAGCCACCAGAAGTCTGGAGGATTGCTTCCTGCTTGTCCAGTGACTATAGACCAGCTGTGGATGGGGCAAACAAGCAAAATATCCTGCTGTCTAGTGGGCTGAACCCCAGCTTTGGGGAAGGGACCCCTTTCTAACTTTGGCCTTCCTTGGATGCCCTCCTTCAACTCTAGGGTCACACATAGTATTTCCTTATATCTGATAGTGCTTTATTTATGACTCTAATAATTTTTTTCCTTTTTTTTTAAGATTTATTTTATTGTTTGAGAGAAGGTGAGAGAGAGAGAGAGAGAGAGAGAGAGAGAGAGAGAGAGAGAGAGAGAGAGAAAAGGGAGCCCAAAGCAGTCTCCATAGTTGTACATTATTAGTTGTGACATGGTTTCATTCCACACAGGTAGATGTGGAACTGTGGGGGGTGTAACTGAACCAGGAGCTTCCTGCATGGGAGGCGAGAACCTTCACCATTGTGGCATCCCAGCAGTTACCAGTTACTCTGCAGTTCAGCCTATGGGTTTGCACGGGCAAGGGGGGCCAGGAATTGAATTACAGACCTCATGATTACAAAGCAAGCACTCAACCACTGAGCTATCTCAGCATCTTCTAGCAGTTTTTAATATTAAATTTAATTATATTAAACCACCTCCTGGCTTTTATTTCCTCTTTGGATCCTGACTGCTACATGTGGCTTTGTCATCTCTCCTTGGTCAAAACTGGTTCCAGCTGGTGAAAGCAGAAAGAGATCTTGGAAGGGGCATAGCTACCTTTAAAGACCTAAATCTGGGAAGACATGCACATTACACTGGTGACATTACACTGGTAAGAATTAGTTCCAGGCCACACCTAACTGCAAAGGAACAAGGAAGTGAAGTCTAGCCATTTGTCAAAGATGAAGCAGAATAGATTTGGTGGACAACTGGTAGTCTCCACCACAATTATATAAAAACAAAAAAATATACGGCAAAGGACGTCATAAACAAAAGTAAAAGAGTACTGTAGATTGAGAAAAAAGCTTAGATCACATATGGACATTTGTGGGAGAGATTTTTTTTTTAATTTTTAAATTTTTTATTGTTAAATTTATTGGGGTGACATTGGTTGGTGTGGGAGAGTTTTGAGGAATGTTAACCAAATTCCAGATAACGAGTTACTGTTCCTCAATGATCGCTCACAAGTTGATACCAAAAATAAAACTCAAGAAACTGAAAGGAATAAACATACCAATAAAAAAATATAGGATAAACGTGATAGGAAGATATTCAATTTCAAGAGTAGTTAGGGAAGTATGACTTGAAGCAACCATGAGACACTACTTTTCATCTATCAGATGACAAAACTCGAAGAGTAACATTAGCCAGTGAGAGACTGTGCACAATGTCTTCCTAGTAGAACTGTAAGTTACTATAACGTTTAGAAAATGTAGGCTATATATCTAAAAATAAATAATACATGTTTGTTTGTTTTTTTCCCCTCAGGCATTCCATTCTTGGAAATTTATCCCACTGAAATAAAAGCTTCAGTACATAAGAAGTTGATGCTAAGTGAAATAAGTCAGACAGAAAAGTTGAGAACCATATGACTTTACTCATGTGTGATATATAAAACTGAAAGCGAAAAATGGACAAGATAAACAAAGAAATAAAAACTCATAGACACAGATAACAGTTTAGTGGTTACCAGAGGGTAAGAGGGTGGGGGATGGGAGAAGAAGGAAAAGGAGGTCAAATATGTGGTGATGGAAGGAGAACTGACTCTGGGAGATGAACACAATGCAATATATAGATGATGTATTATAGAAACGTACACTGGAAACCTATATAATTTTACTAACCAATATTCAGTAAATTTAATAAAAATAAAAATGTAAAATTATTACTAAAAGAAAAAAATGTTGATGTATTATTTGTAGAAGCAAAAATCTCAAAGTAACCTGAATGGACTTCAATAGGTCAATGATTAAATTGTATTATATCCATACTATGATGGATTATTCAGCTATTAATAAGAAAAACTCTGTCTTTTATTTACTGATCTGGCTATGTATCCACGATACATAAAAAGCTTGTAAATATAATTTTCAGAATAATATATATAAGGAGATTCTATTTGAATGTAAATGAATAGCTAAGAAACTACACATGTGTACCTGTATTTCAGTATGTTTGTATTAAAAGGTGTGAGATGATGTACACAGGACTTTCATGGAGTGGGAATAGAGAGGGTTTGAGGAGGATCATTAAAAAACAAGTCCAAAAATATTTGTTTTGAACTGCTGAGGTGAATTGTTTCCCATCCCTTATTTTTACAAAAAACCAAAACCAGACAAAACAAAATAAAGGAAAAATAAACTTGCTCTTTGATAGGTGAAAATTTCCATACACTCCACTTACTCCACTTGCAAATCACCAAGGCCTGGAAAGAAAGAGCGAATCTTAGTTCCATAACTTAGTTGTAAAACTCTGAAGTGTTTAAGGAACATATTCCCAGAAGTGAACTCATTGAGGCCCTTGCTCTTTGGCAAATTGATATCTGTCTGTCTGCCTTTTTGGATGTGTATGTCAGTGGTATTATAGACGTATTGTGTTGACGATAAGAACAAAAAGTAAGCACTTCCTAAGAGTAGTGGTGAGCTAACTGCAAACTTTCAATCTTCAGTCTGCTTTTTTGACCCATGTTATCCTTTGTTTCCAAATTCTTCTCTTAATCACAGTGTATGTTCTTATAGTTGAAACAAATAGTTGAAGAAACCCTGAGTCATGCAAGGCACATTTGACATTCTTTTTCTTGTCACTGCAGCTGTTGAAGATTTTGTTGTTTCCTCAAATAAGGAGATGGATTATTTTGCCAAACTTTTGGTCATAAGTTGTATACATAATCATAATAAACTTTAGGATTTAATTGGGTGTTAGTTGTTAGGTAGAGAGAATCTCTTCATGTGGGTGTCAAAAAACCCCAAACAGTTCCAGTTTCATTTTTTATTGTGATGAACTATTGATATATAGTGACTAAAAGTAGGATAATGCTTAAGTATAGGAGGTTGGGAGTGGATTTTCATCAGATGATGCACCTGGGATGCTGACAATATTTTATTTCTTGACCTTGGTAGTTTGTTATTGCTAAAATGTATTCATGATATATTCAATTTTATGTATGTGTAATAAATAAAAGAAAGAGGAAAGAAGAAAGGAAAAGAAGGAGGGAGGGAGGAAGGGAGGGAGGAAAGAAGGAAAGAAGGAAAGAACGAAAAAGAAAGAAAACGGTTGGGTTTTGATAAGCAAGTGTGACCAAAGAGAGAAGTAATGGAGTTAACAGTGTTTGAGAGACAGGAATTATAATTATTAACATATGAGGTAAGCAGCACATGGCAAAAATGAGAAAAGATACTTTTAACCCAGAGAATGTATTGAGAATTGTTTCTCTCTCTTGGCCTGTGGTTCTTAAGAAACAGAGTCTGAGGCAAAATCTTACATGTTAATAATTGTTCAATGCAATCCTAGGGTCAGGAGTAAAAGGAGAGAGGGAGCACAGTAGTAAAGGAGGGATAGAAAATACATATATATCAAATTACTTTAATGGAGCTTTGTGATATGCTCAGACGATTACTTGGTTTTATGATACAACTGCATAGAGACTGTAAACTGTGCCTTCAGTCAGTCTCAGATCAGGGAAAGAAGGAAAAAAATATGTGAAAATTCTTGTATTTCATTAGTCAAAGTTTGTCCTGTGGATGTCATTTATCCAACACTTCCAGTTGTGCCTCCCACACCCTCTAGTCCCGGCTTGGGAATCTAGATTCAAAATGGCAGGGACAGCAAACTGTTCACGAACAACAGCCCTAGGGGATGAGCCAGTGAAGCCAACAACAGCTTGGGCCTTCCCTGTCTACCCAGAGACTGCAGACTTTTGGCCCTGGATGGTGTTTGTGCGTGTGTGTGCTCATGCATGCACACACAAGTGCTCAGGGGATACTCCAGTGTCTCACACTTCAGGGGCAGTAGTGAAACTGATGATGGATGGCAAGAATTGACCCACAGTACTCTCAGGCCATGCCTGCAAACCTTAGGAAGGAGCCAGTCAGCCAAGCAGGTAGACTGCCACAAGGACCTGGCTCTGCAACAGATGCAGCAATAAACCATCTTCCATTGAAGAGCAAAACTTCCTTTTAGTGGTTTTCCACAACACATTAAGTGCACGATGATCTTAATTGTCACTGATAGTATTCAGCAGAAAACCTTAGCTGAGTAAGTCCTGGGAGGCACATAAATGGGTCTAGTCCATTACCTGTAGTAAGAATTTAATCTTGCCTTTTTGTCAGCTATCCAATATGTTTGTAAAAGTAATTTGATATATATTCTAAAAATGTAAATTTAAAAGTAATTCAAAGAGACTTAACCCAACCCACTCTTTCCTCAACTCCATCCTAAAAGGAAGAATTGCATTGTTATGAAAGTTGTGTTCAATTACTCGGCACTTCACTATTGTTTTTATTTTTATGTTTTACGTGTTTTTATATTGTTAAATTCATTGGGGGTGACATTGGTAAAAATTACATAGGTTCTAGGTGTACAATTCTATAGTATTTCATCTATATGTTACATTATGTGTTCACCACCCAGAGTCTGCTTTGTATCAGCATCAATAATTGAGAATCAGCCTATATATTTTTTAACTATTAAAGAAACCAAATCAGAAAAGTCCAGGACCATAAGACTTTACCCATGATTTCTACCAAAAACATTTTAAGGGGGAAATAATTCTAATCTTCTACCAACTAAATTTATTTCAGAGAACAGACAAAGAACATTTGCTCTTCAACTTATTATGTGCAGATAGCCTAACCTCGATGGCAGAAACAGGCAAACTAAATATGTCATTAGGTCCACATGTTTAGGTGGTAAAACTATGAAGAAATAAGGGATTATCATAACAGTCAGTGTACTGCTTAACTCCAGGGGCATAGGAATGGACATTGTTCAGAAAGGGCATGTTGTGGCATGTGTGTTAACAATGATAGTAACTTTTGAAAGATTTCTCTTCTTCTCACTTTGAAGTATGGGAGTTCCTCTACAAATTCTCTCAATGGTCTCCTCTATTCCTAAATGTGTATGCCCAGCCCCAAACTCTTCTCCAGTCTCTAGACTCATATACAAGGTGGCCCAAAAGTAGGTATATAGTTGAATCAATGGCATTCATCACAACAGACTAGAATCTGTGTAATAAACAATATAATACAATGCAAATAAACTATACTGACTAACTACTTAGGGGCCATGCTGTATGTGAGCACTCCAATGACAACCTCATAGGTATTCCAACCTTGATAAGTTCAAAACTTAATTCTTGGTTCTTCCTCCCCAAACTGCACCCTGTTCTCCATCTTAGTTAATGGCACTATCATATAGCCAGTTGCCAAGTCATCACACGGAATCATTTGTAATTCCCTGTTCATCAGTCCTCTATTTCAACCTGTGCTTAATTCCACCTGTGCTTAATTTCTGTCGGTTTTATCGTAAATATCTCCTGAATACATCCACTTCTCCCTATCCCCTCATTTCTCACCTGCATTATTCAAAAAGCCTTCTATGTCTCCTATCTTCTGTTCTTGTCACTTTCTGAGTATCTAGAGTTTGCCAAGCTCTGTGCTATTTATTCTTATGATAGCAAAAAAGATAATTTTTTAAGCAAGAAAATTTGATTATGTTTCTCAATTTAAAGTTCTTCTTCAGTTTCCCCTATGTATGCAGAAATAATTCCCACCCTCTGATGTCCTACCAATCATGCTCAGTCTTGCTCTGACTGTCCTTTGCAGCTACATCCTGTGACTTTCTCACTCTCCCTCACTTTGTGCCATCTGGAATGGTCTTTTCCTTCAGTTTCTTGAACATGCTGAGGGTTTCCTGTCTTATAGTCCTCAGCATTCATTTTGGCAGAAACATTCTCTCTCCCAGTTCTTCTAAACGTTGGTTCTTTCTCATCCTAAGTCTCAGCTTAAATGTCATCTCAGAGAGTTTCCATATCTACCCTGTTTAAAGTATGTCTCGTATACGTTACTGTCTATCACAGCATCTTTTTTTTTTGTCCCATCTGCATATATATTGGTTTCCTCTGTGTGTGTGTGTGTGTGTGTGTATGTGTGTGTATGCCGGCATGGACCATGTATTTTTTTTGCTCACTCCAGTGCCAAACAGTGTTTGGTCTATAGTAGATACTATTAAATGAAGGAGGCCATACTTTTCCTTTAGCATGATCTGTAACATATTCTTCTTCTAGTCAGCATGTTCTCTCTCTCTCTCTTTATATATATATATATGTGTGTGTGTGTGTGTGTGTATATATATATATATATATATATATATATATATATATATATATATCATTGTTTTTGACAGACACACACACACAGAGAAGGGGGAGGGCCCAGAGCAGTCTCTATAGTTGTATGTCATCAGTTTTCGACATGCTTTTGTTCCACACAGGTGGGTGGGGGCTGCACAGGGTGGGGGACTGGGCTGGGGGTCTCCCACATGGGAGGCATGCCCCCTCAAGCCAGGGGCCAAACCAGAGGGGCAAGAACTGAACTGGAGGCCTCCTGCATGGGAAGCACATCCCAGTTAAGCGTATGGGTCTGTACGGGCTGGGGTCGGGATTTGAGCCTCGGTCCCTGGGGCTACAAAGAGAGAGTTTACCTGCTGAACCATCCCAGCTTCCCCTCCATTTATATTAATGGATGAGAATTTCTATTTTTGTTTGTTTAGAAAAGGAAGAATTATCAGATGAGGTTATTATTGTTTTATAGAATGTATAATTCAACAAATGTGACTAGGTACTTCAGTGTCCTTAAAACATTAATTAACTTTGCCCTAGAAATTTGACATTCTCTTTTTTAGTCATTGTATTTAAAATGCTCCTTGTTATATGTACTGGTTCAATAAAATATATGCACCTGGGGATTTATGCAAGCTTTATGTTCCTCTCTGAACAAGGAAGAACACTAACCTATGGGTTCTCTGTAGGTCTTTGATCTATTTTCCATTTTAGGCATCTCCACTGCTTTTCAGGATTCCCCAGGATACAGCTGCAGTGCTCAGGGATTTGGAAAAGGGTTGGCCTGTGTCACAATCAAGACTGTGGCTTGTGGCCTCATCGATCTTTCATCATGGCTGCTTTCTGATGATCTTAGGGGATCCATACATACGCCTTATTGAGATGTTGTCAAACATGTTTTGAGTGTATTTTTCTCTCCCCATTTTCTCTTTTATTCACGTTTGCAGTTTCTCTCCTTTCCCTAAGCCACCCTATGTACACTAACAGTTTAGTCTTCCTAACTTGGTTCTGATAAAATCACTTGTAGTCAAAATGAGTTCAATAATATAACCCCAATAGGAAGTAAAAATATTTACAGAGCAACTACTAACAGAACTAAAGGAAGAAACTGACAAAAACACAATTATAGTGGGAGACCTAAACATCCCCTTGACAGCCATGGACAGATCATCCAAACACATAATCAATAAGGAAACACCAGCTTTAAATGATACATTACAGCAATTGGACATAATCGACATTTATAGGATAATTCATTCTACAAAACAAGACTATACTTTCTTTTCTAGTGCACACGGAACGTTCTCAAGGATAGACCATATGCTGGATCTTATTTAACAATAATAAAAAAATATTGGATAAAAAAAAGAGTTCAATAGCCCTGTGTTAGTTATGGGTTAAATCTGAACTCCTTAGGCTGTTGTGCTCAATCTGGCCTCAACTCAGCTTGTAGCCTTACCTCCCTCTTATCCATACATGTTTTGTGGCATACTAAAATTAGACTTCCTGGTATCCCCAAACATGACCTGCCTTCCTCCCTTGCTTCCCCTTACTTGTACAGTATTTGTCTGCTAGGCTGTCCTCATCCTCTTTTTCTATCACTTTAATTTATTAAAATGTTATGTAATTATTAAGTTACAGATTAAATGTTGCTTCTTCATGATACTTTCTCCAGTTTCCACAATGTAAGATCATCTGTTTCACTTGTTCCCATTCTCAAGGCAGGTCTATTAGTTTCCTAGGGCTACCATAACAAATTACCACGAACTTGGTGGTAAAACAACAGAAATTTATCATCTCATAGGCTATACGTATTTTCCGGCGTATAAGACGACCCCCTAATTTTACAGTTAAAACATAGGTTTAGGCCTATATTCGCTGTATAAGACTACAGCCTTGGAAGGGGGGGGTAGTCTTATACAACGAATATAGGCCTAAACCTATGTTTTAACTGTAAAATTAGGGGGTCGTCTTATACGCCGGAAAATACGGTATGTCTGAAATCAAGGTGTTGTTGGAGACATAGTCTCTCTTGAAGGTTCTAAGAGAAGAGCCTTCCTTGCCTCTTCTTGGCTTTAGGTGGTTGCTGGCAATTTTGGTGTTCTTTGATTTGTAGACATTTCTCCAATCACATGGCATTTCTCTGTGTCTTCATATTGTCTTCTCTCTGTGCATGTGCCAGCGTCTCTTCTCTTCCTTGTAAGGACACCAGCCATATTGGATTAGGGCCCATCCTCCCCCAGTGTAATCTCATCTTAACTTGATAATTTCTGCAAAGACCGTATATCTAAATAAGGTCACATTGATAGGTATCAGGGTTAAGTCTTCTACAGATCTTTCTGGGAGACGGAATTCTACCCACAACTGCATGAGTATGTCAATTCTTATTCCTTATTTAGTCTTAATTTGGAGATGTAGTATAGCTGAGTGCTCTTGACAGGAAACCAGAGTTAGCTCTTTGTAGGTCAAAGTACACAATCCTGAGCTCAAAGTATTTCCTAGCCTCTTTCTCATATACAAGATTAGAGAGTTTGTCTTGCTTCAAGTCACTGTATAGCAGAGCCAGCTGGCACTCTGTTTAGATTCCAGAAACCTTCATTCACCTTCCTCATCAAGGCATCTCTAGGTTTATGTGTATTTTAGTTGAATTCTCTCTCTCTTTTTCCCAAGGCTGTATTGCAAAAATCTTATTTCTCCCCATTAACCAACTAACCTCCTTTTTCTTTTAGCAACTTGTTTTTCACTCATATTTTTGTACCAAAATATTGTATTTCTGTGTTCTTTGTTCACTGCTCATCTTGTGCCAGAAATATTTCTCTGGCTATGATGAAAGTATGCAAACCTCAAGGCAGCACTTGAGAATATTTAGAGTAGGGAATCCAGGCAGGGGTGTGTCCTATAACAAATGCACTCCTTGGATCTACACTACAGAAAACAGACTCCATCAATATCTTTGCTTTTGGCATGACTCAGGTTAATGTTTTGAGAGAAAAACAAGCTAGATGCATAGTTAGGTGTCAGAAATAATTTATTGTTGATATTTTTTGTTAGTTATCAATTTTCAAGGACCATTTGTCCATCCTTTCTTCGTTCTGAAAACTTGATAGGATGCACAAGTAGTGTGGTTCTTGTTAAATAAGACATAGAATGCTCTTTCTACTATAAAAATGCACAGTCTTGCCATTACATATTTTAGATGAGTTACACAGAAATTGGGGTGTAACTACATACAAGTACACAGAAACATAAAATGAGAACCTGTGTCTGTTGAATACAGGTGGAAACATCAGTGTTTTATAATAAAAAATTGTTTTAAATAACTAAAAACAGGCTTTCATAAGTGTCAACAGTGTGGAAGTTCTGTTAAAATCAATGGCTTGCATTTTTGTTTTCATGTTCAGTGATGGTTTAACATCAGTTTAAGTTAGCTTCCTGCCTATAAGAAAAATAGGAGTCATTTGATTCCAAATTATGCGTTTTCAGACTCCTTTTTCTGGCCTAAATCATTAATATTAAAGTTGCTATTGACAAAATAGAAGACAGACTAGAAATGAAATGCATTAAAAAATGCTATGTTTTACACATGATGTGGAATACTTAAATAGACGAAATAAAGCTGCTCTTTTGCAAAAAGCTATTCTTCGTGAAGCTTAGTGCCAGAAAAAGATCAATGTCCTCTATTTTTAGTTCTCTCCTTTTTGTTCCTCTAAGGGACAAAGATGCTACACAAGTCCTAATAGAGTGAGACAGGAAATTCAATGTAGTCATTTTAGTTTTCTTTTGCACCTCTCCTGAGCAATTATGTTAAAGTGCCCATATAAAGATGACTGACTTCCATATGTTTGGAAGGGCAGATGATCCTTGGCTATTCTGAGTAATGGGGACCCCCAGGTGCAACTAATGACAATTTCAAAGAAGAACAGACAACAATAAAGAAGGGAGTGTGGCTGACTAGTTGCTTCTCAGTAGAAGAAACAGCACAACTAGGTTTTGCAGGGATAATCAAATTAATTTTGGGCTCACTAGCTATTCTGCTGCTTTAGAAAAGTTATGATGAAGTTAATTGGGGTTTAGAAAGTTTTTTTGAATTTTTAGTTTGAATTCAGCAAGCTGGGATTCTAGGCTCAGCACTAGCACTTGGTGATCAATCATCTTCATACTTCCTCTTCTGAGACTTAGATTTTACTCAGATTTAGTTAAAAGTTACCGGTATTCACACTATCAAAGGGACTTGAAAATTACTTTGGAGTTTTGGGATTTAATTTAGCTTGGAAATAATAGGATCTAAGACTTTAAAATCTAAGTGACACTACCTTTTTATGAGGCATGACTATATTTGAAATCTTTTCCTCTTGATTTTCCTGAAAATTAAGGCACCAAAATCAAGGTTGTCAAAGTAGAAGGGATTACAGGTGATTCTCTTTTCAAAACTGTGATTTCATAGCTGAAGACAGAAGAAATGACTCTCCAAAAGCCACAAACTATTTTCAGTGTAATAGACAAGAGAGCATGTAGCTCCTTTGAGTCTCAGCCATCTAAACATGGCGACTTGCCTCTTTTATAGCTTTGAAATGAAAAAGCAAAAAGTTGTAGCTATTTCCTTCCCCTGTGTAGTAGATGCTATAGTATGCTGCCTAAGTTTGCTCTCTTTAAGAATAGAATGCTCATATTTCTAATTGCTGGGTCTCTGGGACTTGCTCTTGACTGAAGAAAGTTGCCTTGGCCAAGATCACCCCACTTCCCTTGTGGGGAAGGCAGCCTACATTCAGAGATTAGACCACGTGGGAGTATAAAGGTTCTACTTTTTCCCAACACAGAACAACCCTGAGGGCCATTCTAGCTCCAGAGCTTCTCATGAGATTACTTGAGGCCTTTGTTGAAATTGCTGTAATTTTCCTGTTCTTCCTCTACCCAGTCCTGCTTTTTTCATTCTCTTACAAACATTGATACTGAGAACACTGCTCAATAAACCTCCCCCACACAAATCTCCTCCTGGGACCTGACTTGTGGTATCTTTTATTGAATAGTTTTGTGCTACATATTGAAAAGAATTGATGTATACTTTTTCCAAATGGGTCTTGGGTTGAGCCTAAATTAGCATCATCTAAAATAGTGTAAAGTGCCTGCTTGTTAATTTATACATTATAGAAAGACAAGACCTTTAGAAATTATCTGTTGTAGCTTGGTGCCATAAAGTGTGGAACTTTATCACCCTGACTTAGTGCTAAAAAGAGAGAAATTATAAAAAAAAAAGTCACTAATTAAAAGAACATACAAAAGAGCAAAGGGGAGAAAAAGAGCTTGACAGCCTGTTCTAAATATACAAATTCCTTTTATGTTTCTAATAAAATTAAAAAGAAATACTCTAATCTCTATTGTCTTATTTCTGTACAAATTCTACTATTAATAGTTTAGTGGCTGGGAACCTCAGCACTTAATAAAATACTGATAGATTTTCTTAAAATTTTTATTTTAAAAAAGATTTATTGTATTGTTTTTGACAGAGACAGAGAAAGACAGAGGCAAAGAGAGACAGGGAGAAGGGGGAGGGCCCAGAGCAGTCTCCATAGTTGTAGGTCATCAGCTTTTCAACATGGTTTCATTCCACATAGGTGGGTGGGGGCTGCGCATGGCGGGAATGGAGCTGGGGGCCTCCCACCTGGGAGGCACGCCCCCTTGAGCCAACTGTGGGGCAAGAATTAAACTGGGGGCCTCCTGCAAGGGAAGCACACCCCAGTTTGGCACATGAGCCTGCACTGACTGGGGCTGGGATTTGATCCTTGGTCCCCAGGGCTGCAAAGCGAGTGCTTAACCCACTGAGCCATCCCAGCTTCCCCAGATTTTCTTTTTTTTTTTGTAATATTATTATATTTTATTGTTAAATTTAATGGGGTGACATTGGTTGGTAACAATCAGACAGTTTCCCAATGGACAACTCCACATCACATCACCCATGCATC